>SRMA01026729.1:152378-201314 GCA_007224835.1 Danionella cerebrum | reverse complement strand
AACATTGTCACCACATTACTAATAATAGCCAGTAACATTGTCACCACATTACTAATAATAGCCAGTAACATTGTCACTACATTACTAATAATAGCCAGTAACATTGTCACCACACTACTAATAATAGCCAGTAACATTGTCACTACATTACTAATAATAGCCAGCAACATTGTCACTACATTACTAATAATAGCCAGTAACATTGTCACTACATTACTAATAATAGCCAGTAACATTGTCACTACATTACTAATAATAGCTAGTAAGATTGCCACCACATTAGTAATAATACAGTGGTTCTCAAACTTTTTTTAGTCGAGCCCCCCTTTAAACCTTTAAAAGAATCTGGGCACCCCCAAATGTAAAATAATAATTATTTAATAATTAATGAAGAATTATTTTAATGTAAAATAAATGTAACTACTCCTTAATGTAAGTGTAACGTCCACTGCTAGGTCTATGTACCACATTGTATTTGTATGTATGTTGCCCGTTAAGAGCTCCGCCCCAAACCCTCAGTGTGTGCGAGGAGAGGGAGAGACTGAGAGGGAGAGATGAGTGTGTGCGCTGCTCTTCCCCTGGGACCGCTACCCTGTTGTATATTGTTTACTTTGTTTTGTGACGCTTAAGGAGGCTAAAAATAAAGGTTTGAGTTTGGGATGATGTGCTCGTCTTGAAGCTCCTTGTTTTTCCACTGGCTATCCGGCACAAGCGTCACATCAGGCTCAAGAAACAGATCGCAGATAAAATATTAGCTGTGCCCATTTCACATCTTGAAATGTATTTTAGCGTGAGAAATCGGGTTTGTAGCGCAAGAGATCACTCAAATGCGAGACTATTACGTTCAATGTGTGAGAAACCGCAGCTGAGGTCTGTATTTCGCTCGTGAGTATGGATGCTGAAGCCAAAGGCCTTGTGGGAAATGTAGTTTTTTCCGCTTTTGGTTACGACCGTTATGAGAGATGGGCCGCTGCAAATATGGCCGCGGCTTTGGCCTAGCTCCGGAGCTCTTACGCCTCTCATACGGCCGTGACCGGACTTCGCGGCGCTCTGCATTCGCTCTATAAGACGTACCAACTTTTCAGTTTTGGGGAAGAAAAAGTGCGTCTTATGAGCCGAAAAATCAACCTGAGGGACAACAATCTCTAGAGCGCTCCACCAATCAGTCCTGGGTGGTATAGGGACCAAACGGAAAATACTAAAAGAAACATGGAGCCATTCGGAATTTGCCAAAAGGCACTGGAATTACATTCTCTGCTTTCACGAGACAAACTTTGAACTCTAAGGTGTACACCATGTTTGGATGAAACCAGGCTCTGTTTATGACCTGAATAATCCCACCCCTGTAGTGGAGCCCAGGAGAGGATTGAAACTAGTTCCAGAGTGATCTTGACCTCAGACTTGATCAATGGTTCATCTTTTAGCCGGACAATGGCTATAAGCACAGGTCCAGTGTCTGAATCAAAGCCCAGACTTGAATCATATTGAATTAAAGACGAGATCTGGAAAAAGCCGGGATCAGTCACTACCAATAACTTAAAAAAATGGCTTTGGAAAGAATCATTTTCGAAGTACACATCATTCTTGTGAAACACAGCAAATATTAAGCTAAAAAGTTACAAAAATAAAACGTCACATTAAGTATGAGGCATTTGTTTGTATATTGCTGAATAAATTGGCATCAAATGAAGGAAACTCACCATAAAGATCAGTGCTGTCTATATGGAAGGTGTCTTTCCTCTTGACGTAGAGCATGGCGTTATACTCCCTCACTGGCTCTGCATAAGAGTACTGCGCACACACACACACCGACAGATTTCAAATCGATATTCCTTCACAACCAGTGGCTGAGCGTCAGGAGATGAAGAATGCTTCCTGTACCTGATGAGCACGGCATGTGATGTCATGGAGCAAAGGGTTGTCCTCATTCAAAGCCACGTCAGCATCCACCACCACAGTCTGGCCCTCAATGACCAGGACACACTCATACGCGAGCTCGTAGTCCTAAGAGTGGATTCAAGCAGGGTTAGGAGTTCAGAATCAAAAACAAATGAACACAAATGAACAAATGTCAGTCACTCAACCTGATAGAGGCGCAGGTTGCGGGCAAGCAGGGAAATTTTTCTCTGGGTTAGCACCGGAAGCAGAGCAGAACCTTCAACGCTCTCCACACAGGGGCAAGCTAAAGCTCCCAAGTTCAGAAGCGATCCATCATCAGCCTGAAAAAAAGAGAACAGACAGATGCCAGTGAATGACAGATTATCAGGGTACACGCAAAACCAGTTTATCTAAACAATCCCCAAAGGTACTGGGAGAATCTAGGGGCAAACATCACTTCAAAGCATGTTGTTCTTTCATTTTGCTAAATGAACGCAGATAAATGTCATGAAACCATAAAAGCGCTTGATCTTTCAGCAACATCTTTTATAAAGAGCTGATTGAGAAACATTTCTTTGAACCCAATACAAAGAAAGATTTATAGAAATGTTCGCCAACTAAAGAAAGACATTGAAGATGAAACGTTTGAAAAGATGAAAAATTCCTGCAGCACCGCCGCGTGGCATGGAGTCGATCAGTCTAAGGCACTGCTCAGGGGTTATGAGAGCCCAGGTTGCTCTGACAGAGGCCTTCAGTCAAGAGATTTATGTAAAGATTAAGCAAGTTTGCTGCCAATTAAAAACAGGGATGCCAGCTTTGGCATTGATCGTGCTGGAAGATCCTGGTACTGCTGGAAATTGAAATCTGCATCTCTAAATTAGTAAAAACTTGCTGCTAGATTGCGGCGGTGACCTTGGACCTCAGAAAACACAGTGGACCAACACCAGCCGATGACTTAGCATCCCAAACCATCACTGACGGTGGAAACCTTACACTGAACCTTAAGAAACAATTCTGCGCCTCTTGTTTATTTCTTCAGACTCTGTGAGCTTGATTTCCAAAGAAAATGCAACATTTACTTTCATTTGAGAACATAACTTTTGAACACTCAGCAGCAATTCAATGCTTTGGACACCAACTCTTGATCACGAGTGACCCGACAAAAGGAAAACAACAACAGGAACCAAAGTCAAACCAGCTGCAGTCCACTCTTTGTGAAACTCCACCCCATTTTTGAATGGCCTTTGTTTCACAATCCTCTCCAGGGTGCAGCTATCCATACTGCTTGAACACTGTTTTTTTTTTACAAATTTTTCCTTTCTTTATCTTCTTTATGAATGTGCTAGCACACAGAGCTCTGTGAACAGCAGCCTCTTATGCAAGTAGCTTTTGTGTCTTACCCTCCTTGTGGAAGGTGTCAGTGGTTGTCTTTGGTGACTGTCAAGTCGTCAGTCTTCCCCATGGTTGTGTAGCCTACAGAACTAGAGTAAAATGCTTTGGTGTTTCTGATTACAGTGTGGCACCAGGTGCCTTCAATATGGAACATTTTCACAATATTCCAATTACACTGAACACTGAGTTTGGAGTTTTCATTAGCTGTCAGTTATATCATAAAAAAAATAATGAATGAAAGAAACACTGGAATATATCAGTCTTTGTAGAATGAACGAATACATTTTCCAAGGTACAATTTTTGAATGGAACTTTTCATGTTATTCTAATAAGATGATATTATGACTCTTTAAACAACTGTATTTAAAGATGACAGTGTTGCCTCTAGATCCATTCAAGGTTTTAATGAAAACAAGCTGGAAACCTCTTTAAGAACTCCATTATTTTTAAAGATATCCAGCTATAAGAGGTACCTAAAATGATTAATACCGGTTGAGTTTTGTAAGGAGACGTCTGGTAGTACAATAACAAAGACATAGCAGATGAGCACAAAATTATCCAAACAATTCCACTTTCTTTCAAACCTGCAGTGGTTCTATGTTCCACTAAAATGGAACAAGACCAAACTGAACACATTAAACCGCTAGGCGTGACACTAGATTTGACTGCTCTAAATTATTGTTTTGCATCTGAACAGATGACACCTCTCCTTAAATTAAAGTCTTCATCTTTGAGGTAACCAGGGCTACACACTTGTGTGCTTCCAGGTCAGCTGTTTTGATTACAAAGAGTTCAGGTTCTGACACGCCTAAAACCACTGATCAGAAAGAGTTTTAGAAGCAAAAGCCGCCATTTTGAATATATGAAGAGTGGCTTTGAACTGAGATGCTTTAAAAGTGGATGCTACAATGTTTTTGTCACATCAACAGTCTCATGAATGTTTACATCCTTCCACCAGTAAACAGCAATCACAGCAGAAAGCAGAGGCACCCTTGAAATGGTTCCAGAGATTATATGCCTAGAGAACAGAACACGTCAAAGTTCAGTTGTTCACGGCTCCAGATTTTGGGAAAAGGCTGAAACACCTGGAGCAAGATGGAAAAGGGAGAGTATTCAATTTGAAGGTGTCAATGTTGCCACGTTGGCACTGTGTGCAGGTGCCAAGTCCTGCTAGAAAATGAAATCTGCATCTCCATAAAGTTGGTCAGCAGCAAGAAGCATGAAATGACTTTGGACCTCAGAAAATACAGTGGACCAACACCAGCCGATATCATAGCACCCCAAACCATCAACGACTGTGGAAACTTTACACTGAACCTGAAGAAACCTTGATTCTGTGCCTCTTTATGTCTTTCTCCAGACTCTATAAGCTTGATTTCTGAAGGAAAGTAACATTTACGTTCATTCCAGAACATAACTTTTGAGCGTTTGGCAGCAGTTCAATGATTTTGATGCAGTCTTTTTTTTTCAAGAGTGGCCTGACTCAAGGAATATGAGAGCTGGAATCAAAGTCTTGCATATGCCTGTGTGTGGTGAAGCACTGACTGCAGCTGCAGTCCACATTTTTGAATGGGGTTTGTTTCACAATCCTCTCAAGGGTGCAGTTATCCCTGTTGGTTGGACACTGTTTTTCCTACCCCCCCCCCCCCCCTTTCTCCTCTCTATTAAAGTGGTTTCACACAGAGCTTTGTGACCAGCAGCCTCTTTTGCAATGCGCATTTGTGTCTTAACCTCCTCGTTTTTCAAACTTTCCAAAGAGTATTCAAGTTGAAGGTGCCAAGCTGCAACAGTCTTCTAGGAGCTATTAACTGTTTTCTGGAACATTTTGTGCCAAGCAATACTGCGCGGCTTGAATGTTATTGCCTTCTTGTTTATCAAAAACCACAAAGGGCTCTTGTTTAAAGGCAGTTCTGTTTAATGTAATGATAATGTATGCAGCTCATTTAGGTGTAATTAGGTTTAAAAGAATGTGATGCATCGGCTTTCTCCCAAATCTAGGATGTGGACTTTAGCCATTCTAGCATTCATTCCTGAATTAAAAAATACTTCGCTTTTTCACACACGTATCATAAATCTTTTATTTATGTACCAGCAGGACTTTCCTCCTCCTGAATCCCCAGGACATCAACACAGTTCTTATGGGGGGGGGGAGACAAGCTGTTTGAACTGCATCCACACAATCACACAAAAAAAAAAAACTTAAACACTGTAAACACTATACCACACCAACAGTCAATTCACAAAATTAAAAAAAGAGTATTCAGCATAGAGTTTGAAGAAACACAGGCACCTCTGTACATGCCCCAACTTACAAGTGAAACTTGTTTTCAGCATCCAGATGGAACCGAAGAGCAGAAAGGTTTTCATAACAACTACATCTGATGCAACGGTCTGATTTACTTTAAAAAGTCAGAAAGAAAATGTATTACATCTTTGTTTATCAAGCAGTTAGTACGACTGTGTGCAGTATGCGATTAACTAAAGTTGAGGTCAGTGCATCTTGATTTATTTTATGTTGTCTGTTTAAAAGATAATTTTACTAGAGTTTTATTATTTTATTGTGAAAGGTTTTGCTATGCACTTCAGGTGCACTGAACACATTTAGAATGAATGTATTTAGCTTGTCTGAAAAAACAATGCCAATACAAAAAAATTGCAATATGATTATTTGGTGTATATCGCACAGCCCAAGTAGGGATTACTTATGCTGCTGATCTCCAATTTCTCGTTTTGTGCATGTTCTGAGTCAGTCATAAGTGAAAGCTAAATCTTTGAAATACATGTATATTTTAACAACTTTTACAGATGACTTTTCCTCGAAAGACATTATACAAAGCTGGTCAATTAGGTTTTTTTGTCTGTAAGAAAGCTTGTTTGATACTATCCCTTTGATAAAAAGACTGGCAGAAGGGTGCACTCTTTACTCACCAGTAAATCCGCCGAGTCGTACTGGTAATCATCATTATCCGAACTCCTGAGCTGGAGAAAGACTGGAGCGTCGCTCTCATATTCCCCATCTCCTGACAGGACTGCAGCTGCAGAGAAGGTTGCATTTTCATTCTCCGCATGCTGCCGGCGCTCCAGCACAGCCTCCTTCCGCTCCGGGAGGATCCTGTTCTCTGAAGGTTCCCCAAAAGCCTCCCGCTCAGACGGCATCACAAAATCGTTTGATTCAGACTCAGAGAAACCTGCTTCCGTGGGTAAAACTGCAGTTTGTAGGTTTCCATTTGGTAAATTTGTGATGCCCAAGTGCAAAGTATCTTGAGTGACTGGCTCCACCAGAGGAGGTACTTCAGAAGGACTGGAAATATCACTTTCCTCTGGTCCTCTTTTTTCCTCAGCAGCTTCCACAAACGGAAGCAGGACAGTGTGTGGTATTGCTTCTAAGCTTCCAGGAGTTTCCACTTCCTTCTTAGCCACAGATGGAGCGTCTGTGAAAAGCTGTTTTTCTGGGAGGTTTTCTTCCTGCAGAAAGCCCATGTGAGCTGGCATTGATGTGGCACTCAGGGTCTGGGCTGTTGCAGAGGGAAGAAAGCCACTTGTGGATGCAGAAGTTGGCTTAAACGCCTCAGTTGGTTTCAGAGGTGCGGGAGAGGTTAGTGGTTGTGCTGTAGAGATTATAGGGTTGGTTTTTGCAGAAGTGGTGGTTGGAGGTTTAGTAGAAGCCATGGTTGTAGCAATTTTGGGTGTTGTGACTGGTGAAGTCATGGACTCAGTTCTGGAAACTTTGGTTTCAGGAGGTGGACTGGGTACAGATGTCCACTGACAGCAGAACATGCAAAAATAAAGAGAAGGCTTAACTCAAAGTTAATGGTTGTTAGCCAGGACACTATCTCTATTCATCCATTGTATTCCAACTGGGCAGCATCATTCAAAAAGCCCATAATATGAAATGCAGAATGTAACATAGCTCCAAGTTTGAGGAACATCTAGATATTTAGCAAGGTAGACTTTCTGCCATGTTAAGTGTTGTTCCCTCATCAGAGACATGCCTAACACTGTTTCAACATTGTATTCGTGGTTTTATAATCCTATAATCTATTTTCAAGGCTGGAGGAAATTAGCTGTTTTGTTGATTTCCTCCCCCACCAATAACCAATTAGATTACTGCAAATACTTGTCATTTTCATGTACTGCAACAACTTCAAGATTACACAAAACTTACTTTTGTATTTGAAACCTGTTCAAATTTTCGATTTGTTGAACACAATACACAGTATATAAGTTGTTTTTTTATTTATTATTTTAGAAGAAAAAAAACACTGCTGATGCACCTTAGTAATTCATGCAGTGACTATTCTTTCTGGCCAATCAGTGAGTTCAACAACTGACCAATCAGCGATCAGCAGGATGCTTTGTCACTTTTTATTTGCTTTTAATAAGAGAAAAGTACCAAATAGCCAGCTTTTATCAGCTCATCTAAATGGGTATGGGCAAAGTACCACTAAAGGGAACTAAACACTGTGAAAAACCCTTTAAAGCATGCAGAGACGAGCAGTTAGAAAACAGATCAGCAGAAAAGCAGCATTGAAGGCCTTTGGTGCATGAAACCGGGCGGCATGGTGGTTTGATGCGCCGGTGACCTTCCTGGAAGGAGTTTGCATGTTCTCTCAGTCCTCCAAGGGTTTCCTCTGAGTACTCCGGTTTCCCCCACAATCCCAAAAACATGCTGTTAAGTTAACCGAATAATTTAAATTCCCCCTTAGGTCTGAATGTTGCCCTGCGATGGACTGGCGAACTGTCCAGGATGTACCCCCGCCTCTCACCCAATTTGTGCTTGAGACCCTTGTGACCCCAAAAGGGAATAAACGGGTTGGAAAACGAATGAATCAATGCATCAAAGCTGTGATTGGCTCGGTTGGTCACGTCTTCAGCTGAGAAAGGCAGCGGAAGGCGGTGCTTGAGAATAAAATGAGGAGCTGTACTCCAAGAGGGGCAAGCAGAAGTAAAAGCATTTAAAAATGAGTGCACAGACCCTCTCTTGAACACTAGATGGCGTTTCGGTGAACTGCAATTGTATGCATGCCACACGCTGGCGCAGAAATAATTCACACTGTGTGAAGCGCATTTATGGAAAAGAAGAAAAGGGTTACCTGAATCCCATGGAAATCAGAACTTGTGCACGCGTGTGACAATAACACAGTGTGAAGTGCCAAAGACTCACTCTGAGAGAGTCGCAGACTGGTCGTGAGATATTTGGTTGCTAAATATTTGGAGCTGTCGGCGAATCACAATCGTACAGTGTTTTCTGACTGTAAATAACATCTTATCTGCAGCCAATGGGAGAGCCCCATTCAGGACATTCATAGACGGCAATAAGAACAGTGGTTTCAAGTCAGAGGGGAAAAAATAAAATCCTCTTCTTCTCAATAAACGCACCTCACAAAGTGTGAATTGCTTCTGCACCACCGAGTGGTATGGAGTGAATTGCAAGAGAGGTTCTGTGCACTCATTTTTAACCACAAGAGAATTAACCACAGCCACTGCAGGGCAGCAGGTGCATAGGTGTGTAAAGGCCTTAAGAGTGTTTATGTGCTCCTTGTTAACTAGGGGTCACCATGTAAATTTCAGCAAAGAGAATAACACACAGCTGATGCTGTCTCAACTTACATGTTCATTATAGATTATAAGTCCCTCGTCACAAACACTCTTGTGAGTGCACATGTGACGCTTCACACACCAGTTACATCCCCAGTGACTCTGAACACAGCCATGGCATCTGAAGAGAGAGAAATGAGAGGATTGAGACAAACTAGGAATGAAAAATTGTAGAATATCCTGCGTGTGTGCTACTCACGGCATGCTTCCTGCGAGCTGCTTGACAGCCGTGCAGTCGTAGAAGGTGAACTCATCAGCAGTCACAACAACATCACGGAAGCGAACAGAAAGCAGAACTGTAAAGTAATCTGAATATGAATGGAAAGAGAGAGGCGTCTTAAACTCTGATCTCGACTGGCCCATATTTGCATATTCATGCAGAGCTCTGGCTGCCTTTTGAAAGGCTTCCAAAAGAGTGGAACACAATCTTATTGCATTCAAAATCATTGAAATTATTGGTTTAATAAAGGAGGTAGAAATATAGTGCTCCACATTAATGAGTACACCCAATTTAAAAAAAAATTATTTAATCAGTAGCAACAAGCAGTTCCCAACTTTGCTGGATGGTTGCACTCCCATCCTTCTTAAACTTTTGGATCACGTTTGCTGCAGTAATTTAACTGATATTTAAATCTTGGCTAATCTTGTAGCCCTCACCTTTTTGTGTAAAGAAATGGTTTTCTTTATTATATTTTGTGACATTTTTCTTCCATGGGGAGCCATTGCTCACAGCACGAGATGGGAAGGACTTTTCTTCATTAAATATTACCCTTTTATAGTTACACGTCTGCTGGACACCTCTTAACCTCTTAAGCCCCAAGGTCTATTTTCCGAAAATCCTATACCTTCACTTTATAAGGCGTTTCTCAGCTTTTACAAAGTCTAAACTGCAAATCTTGGTATCAAAAGAAAGATAGGTTCTTGGGGAGTGGTGTGGATGAGTTAATTTGACAGTCAACAACACTGGGTAAGAGTAAATGATGTTAAATTGGCCAAAAAATGGACTCCGCTTAAAAAAAAAACCTACAGGTTTCCTCTAATATCCCCTTATTTTACTTGTAAACAAGCAAATAAACACAATCAATTGTAACCACTACATGTGAAGAACATCTGTAGCAAGTTTGGTGTCCATACTACAAGAAACTAATATTCTGTACAGGTTTTGATTGAACAAAGTTCAGGCGTAATCCATTTGGGCACAGTTTGGGACAATAATTGAAATATGGAAAAAATATTGTCCAAAGCTTCCGCTATGTTCATGGTCTTTTTTTCTTGCTTACGGGACATGATTTCAGCAAAAAAAACTCCTAAAGAAACGCTGTAAAAGGAGGGTTGATGCCCCTTTAAGCTGTCTCCGTAAGCTATGCGTAAGCTCCCATTCATACCGCTTCCAACCTTGTAACTTCCCCGTGTGCCCACCCCTCGACCGTCTGTCCAATCCGGGAGCCTCGTTGGTAAGCTTCGAATCTGTAGAATCCAATAATATTCACCCTTTTTGAGACGGACAGGATCCCCGATGAATCAAAGCACATGGAGCGTGGAGAGGACTGCTTTTACGCACGGGGATGCATATTTGGTCATGTTATGCGAGCACAGAGCTACGGAAAAGACCCAAAATGGAGTTTCCGCGAAGCTATAGACCGGATATAACAACAAACGGACTTTTATTGCTATGGAAATAACTTTTGTTGAAAAAATGGCAAAGGTAAGACAAAATTTACATGCTTGATTTGTTTTTGCTGGGGTTTTTTTCCGGGAAACTTTCGCTCCCTGCTCTGAAATACTTTGTGCAATGTAAATGAGTTGCATATCGCTGGATTCAGCTGGTTGTTAGCTTTCATATGATGCCATGGTTTTGGTGTTTCTGTTTATATTGTGGATACATATCGCACATAAACAAAAATGTGGTCATGAATTATACTCCGGACATGTTGTTGTTTATTTGTATGGCGTTCGAGCTGTGGTTAACGGATATGAAATTGAATTAGATTCGTTTTTAGAGGAGTTTGGGTTATTCTCAGGGTTAGTGAGCTATGAGCGAAAATGTAACGCACAAGGGGGCAAGTCCCCGGTACCGGGGACTCTCGGGTTTAAGAGGTTAAATCAATCTTTAGACTTGACTAAGGTTGAATGTCTGTTCATTAGAATTTTGTAAATTTAAGTGTGTTACTTGCACAACCTGGCATTGAGTGTCTCCTGACACTCGATATAGCCATCTTTAGAAGCAGATTCAATAGTTGTAAATATCGCAGCCTCCAATTGGACAATCGGATGATGAATCTACAGCTCTTTCAGGGAGTTGTAGATTCTTTTCATTCAGTGAACGAATAATTTTTTATAGTTTTTTGTCACTATTTGAATCTAGCAAAACATTTAGCTTGCTATGGTCACGAGGGGCTATGGGATTATTATCAATGATGACATCACACAAGAGTTGAAAACAGATCATTTTGTTAGTAATATGTTGAGGTAATCTAGCATAATGCTACAAGCATTGATGTCATCTTTATTACTGCATGCACAAATTTTTAAGAAAGCAGGTGAGGGATGACGATGTGTCTGGGGGACTGAAACCTGTGTCGCCCAGATCTGTTTAAAACTGCAAGTGGCTTAAACCTGCATGATCTACAAGAACTGAGTTTAAAAGCTGTGAACCAATTACCTCAAGCGAATTCTTACCTTGACCCGGCGGTACTGCGGGCAATATGTGTATGTGTGGAGACAAGCAGGAGACACCAGTCTCTGTGACCGTAGCCAAACTGGGTTTGTCCTGGAAGACACAAGAGTAATACTCTCCTGGCTCCAGACTGGGAAGATTAGGGATGGACAGTGAAATCTGAGCAGAAAAAAAAAAGAGAAGATTTGCTTAGAATTAGCCACAAGACACTGGGCTAATAAATACAACCACCGTGCAGCAGCTAGTGACGAACATCAAAGATTCAATGCTTCATATAGTTGTTTTTCCATCTTCAGATTGAAAATCTGATAGAATTATGGATAGCTTGCTCGCTCCAACATCATAGTTGTTACCATTGAACTATGAAGCATTTATGATTGTTATATTTTTGGTCTTAGTTTTTCTTATGCTCATACGAGATGTTATTCACGCAGTAGTTTTATCAAACGGGGTCTGATCATTGCCATTATTGAGATTTGAGGATGTTTAAAAAAAAAAACTATATTTGGAGAGTAGTAATAATAATAATAATAAAAACAAAAAACGTTTCTTCAATCCTTAAATCTACACATTGTTAATGTGATAAATGATAATAAAACACAAGCAAAATACATAATATGTTCACAAATATGAAACTTTACCTTGAGTGAAGCGATGTGTTGGAGGAGGTGGAACGGATGCAGAAAACATTACGGCACCACGTATGAAAGTCAACTTTCTCAAGATATTTCACGAATTACTGACACCAACACGGTTTTAAGCACAAGCGGAGGCAGTAGTGAGCCCAAACTATTGGTAAACTATACATAACGTTTCGCTTGATTTAAAATATTTTAAGGCATATCACCTCCTTAAAGCGCACTTTCTGCAATGGAGAAAGGAGCGCCAGGACCCGGAAGAACAGCACAACATCAGACTTAACAAGCGGATAATAGAGCAGAACTGTTTGTGTTTGTTCATATCTCGTTTTTTTTTTCCGCATCTTCGAAGCAAAAAATTTCCCGCGAGACCTTTCATATCTCGAAGCATTCTTACCTCAGAGTACCACTGTACAAGAGATGAAAAGGAAGTGCCATAAGTGCCACCTCACCCAAAATTCCTAGAACTAGAGACTAATTTATTTAAAAATCATTTCAAACGCATGTAAATAAATTAACAAGCGCAAAGAACAATTGATGTGTAATTGAAGATTTGTTTAGGTAGTTTTGTAAACACAAAACACACCATTATATTATTAGTAGTAGTTTTATCTTTGAATAATAATTTTTTTTCAATTCACAAAAACGTTTTTCAGTTTTAACAATAATGGTTTTAAGGATAATACCTTTGACTTTTACATTATTGAAAATAACTTATAAAATAAATCTGCGCCCAACAGAGCTCAGTGAATAGTGAAGCGTACAGATTTCCTCTCCTCTCTGCTGATGTTGGCTGGATTGAGAAGGACCACACTCAGGCATTGCTGCTCGATGTCAAAGCTCCAGAGCCACTGATCTGTCTGATTCCCTCGGGCACACTCGCTGCGTAGGCCACACCTTATGCATACACACAACATTCAGGACACACTTCTCAGAGTAAAGCACTATGGTACAGAGTTCAAACCTGCACTTACTTCCCCTCGAGCACACACCAGCCACAGTAGGGATCGTGAGCCAGCAGACAGGAATGACAATCCAGAAGCTTCTCACACTCTGCAACAGGTCTCTTCTCCAGCTGTGGCAGCACATGAACAAAAGACAAAACTCTGTGAAACCAAACTACCCGCTTTGTAGGCAGCATTAATTGACAATTTTCACAAGCTTCTGTGAACATGGAACAGACAACTGGTGGAAACTTTGGCAATCCCCAATAAAGCAGTGGTTGTGTCCGGTTCCTTTGCTGTCTGGCTGATGTTTTGCTAATTTTTAAATGCGAGGAGTGCATTCACTCTAGTGGCAGCATGAGACCGAGTCACACAAAAAGCCCTGGAAGTGCAGCTCATCCAGTATCCATGCTAATATCAGAAGCTTTGCTGTGTGTCGGTATAGAGTCCAGGAGCAACCAGGAGACCGGCCAGTACAACAGGAGATGTAGCAGCAGGATCACTACCTCCGCCTTTGTGTACCTCCACTTCCAGTAAGCCTCAAACATGCACATGTCTATGACTCGAGAGGAACCTGATGTTCACAGGGGGCTGTGCTTACAGGTCAACACCTTGGAGGAAGTTTAGCATTTGCCAAGAACACAGAGGCAAATTCACAACTGGCACCCTGCGCTTTTCACAGATGACTTCACACTGTCGACATGTGACAGCTGTCTGGGACATCATGTCTCACTCCATTCTCCAATGCCACACTGTACAACTGACTGTCCAGATGTTGGAGGACGCTCTACACACCAATCCAAATAGAGATTTGCATGAATCTTTGTACGGTTTCTCAGCAGGACGCTCTTCTCTAAGCATCCCGGATGGGCATCTGTCCTCAATCCTTTTTTTCTCTCCACATATTTGGAATCTGTATGGCGTCTGTTAAACAGCTCCTTGTGATCAGCCACCAACAGTATAAATTGCTCAACATCCATGATTTTTTTTTCTAAAAGTTCTTTGATTTCTTCTCCGTCCTTGTATTCTTCCTGCGTGAAGTGATAATGAAAGTGAGGATGCACACCACGGAGTGGCTCTTTTACATCCTACTCATGTCATTAAAACAGCCACCTTTCATTGGTCATTCTCCTTACGAAAAACCAATGCTAATCCTAAACTCTTTTTCGTTGGCACCACTCGTTCCGTCTCTGAGGTCCCGTTGGTGCCAATGTTTTTCGATCGAGGTGAGTTCTCACACAAAACTTCAGATCAAAAATTTGAATAGGTGTGTATGGACCTTCGGTCCAGATATGTGAGGCGATCCCTCAAGAAACCCTCCCCTACCTCATAAAGAGCATAACCATAGCGAGGTCATCATTTAGCTTGTTTTAGGACATTACATGAAGGTTTTGAGCAAATGGAATCGCTGGCTCTCCTGTAAAGAGATCATGTAAAAGCAGAGCTAATTCTAGCATAGGAATATAACCTAAAGGATTGCAAGAAGTTCTTAGCAGGGATTGAGGACTGATTAAACAACAAACCACAACAGTTGTTCTTATATTTTAGTCACTATTAATTCCAAAAGTTCAGCTTTCAGAAGAGCATTCACATCTACACTTAATATTATAAAGATAATTCACAAAGAATACTGATTGAGGTAATAAACACAGCTTCCCTCACTTCAGTACTTCAAATGGTTAAATATCATTACTAGCTGCTTCATAGTATTCTGGAGAATGTGTGGCAATAGCATTCAAAACTTTTGCCCAAGTGTCGAAGAAGGCTCTGGGACAGCCATGCATTCCTGATAACTGTGTTTCAGTTGCACGACAGAAACTGCTGTTATTCTAGACCCAACAGTTGAAATAAACACCTTCTATGTCGACCCAGACAGCAACATATTTTGTTTTTAAGATTTCTGCTTTTGTTTCTGATGCTTGAGCATCCAGACACAACCAAATCCACTTTAACAATGCACCCGTTACCCTGTTCTGCGTCAAGATGTACAGATGCTTCTCCCTATGGTCAAGTCTGAGCTCTCTGCTGATTGCTGCATTGGGCTGAATGGGGACTACAGCGTATTCTTCAACCTCACCATTCGGACCAAGAAAAACCTGGAGAAAATACACAAACAAATCTGTGAAGAGATTCATAAGACATACATAGAACAAAATGAACAAAAATAATGAAAGTATTTCCCTCAAAAGTACAATACCTTGTGCAGGTTTCCTTGAGAATCTCCCAGAAAGGCAATGGTGTGTTCTTCCCGGACACTAACAGCCACAGCAGTGAGGCGCACAGATGGGCTGTCAAAGATGGGCTCTGCATCAACCTGCACCCAGCTGGTCATGGGACTGGGGGTGTGATCAGAGCCACACGGGTAAGCTTCCAGAGTGTTCTGCAAATATTCAAGGAAGAGGCTGAGAGAAGTGATTCAAACCTGACAAATTGTGCATGAGATGGAGCTACCAATCTGTGTACAGAAAAAAACAACAATTTCTTTGGTTGTAAGGAAGCATTCAACTTAGCTCTTCGCTCAGTTTGAAGCACAGAATCTCATTCTCCTGGTTTCACCATTCTCAAAATCTCTCCCTTTGCTAGTTCCATCCTCCTCTGACTCTTTAACGTCACTGGTTCTGCCAAGCTTAGACTCTCTCACTCTGCTGGTTCTTAACATTACTGTCTAGCTCCACTAGTTCTGCTCAGCCAAAACCTTCTTGCTCCAGTTTCCACCCATCTTTGACATTCGAACTTTGTTGGTTTCATCCACCATAAAATTGTCCTACCATTTCTCTCTAAAACATTGGGTCTAGTCCAGATTCTATGGCATGTCCTGATTCTGTTGATGAACACCCTGCCATTCCAGACATTTTGTGTCACCTCTGGTAGCCATTAGCTTCATTCCCCGAGTCTAACACTGAAGTTCCACCATGGCTCCTTCAGCCGCTGACATGGATACTCTTGAGTTCAAACCAGTGTTAAAGCCAAAGGGTAACACTCAGCCCCTACAATGAGTATGAAACAATGAAAAACATTCCAGAAAACATGTTTGATAACAGTTAGAGAAAGCTCCCCCTCTGTATTGTAAACAGTCATTTGTGATTGTGCACCGTCTGGAAGCTCCCACTCAACATAGCACTTAAGCTGCATTTTCAGCACAATTTCCAGAGACAAGGAATTAATGTTGTTTCTAAAGAATCAGGCTTTTTGAATCAGGTTTTTTTACTACAGCAGAGAAAAACACTTAATTGTTGTAACGGGGCTAAAATTTCATGGCATCTGGAAAAAAGGTTTAAACTAACTTTTTGGTAATAATATTATGTGAAAATGTTCAAAAAAGGAATGTAGTCAAGTAATTTAGACCCAGGACATTCGACGATTACATTAAGAACAATGTTAACAATGTGTTGAGAGGTTCAGGAAAATCTGATGAGATTCTGCAGCTATGGGGACAGTATTTCCCCTACTCCTTATTGACTAGTAGGGGAAACACCGTGGTGCATCAATTTACAGCAGTAAATGCAACAACAAACAATTACAACTGTATAGGGTTCAATTTCATTAAACATTTCTACTGATAATATTTACCCATAGGAGTAATTTTTTACTACTTTACAATTTGCTCTGATAAATTACCTTTTAAACAGTTTTTTTTCGTGGCAATGCTTGAAATAATTTTTTGTAAAAGCTGATTTTTTACAAATATTTTTTTCATTACATTACACAATGATTCTACAAAAATAACATTTTTAATAACACAAAATAAAAAAGAAATTGAGAACAAATAGTTTTTTTGTTCTATAACAAAAATCAAAAGTGTTTAGACAAAAAAAAACTAAGTGTAAATTCACCCACAAAAGCAAAGGCAAGGCCAACACAATATGAAAAGTGAATCATAAAGCCTTTCCTTAACATTAAATACTGTTGCAAGCACTTTTTGTGCCATTGTGCTTTTTTGTGCCAGAAGTTTGCAAAACACAGGGAATCTCACAGGTCTTGTACTTCATGGGGTATTACGTTTTTCTGCACTAGATGGCCCTGATGTCAAAGATTAAGTCTTTAAAATGAAACTGAAAGGAAATAATGCACTTTCTCACAAGTAATTTTGTAACCTTGCAAATTATGTATCTTGTAATCTTTGTTTAAAACCAAAAATGTAACCAAAATAACATTTTTGAAACCTTCATTTTATATTCAGAGTAAAAAAAAACACACTAGTTGTGGGTTGCATTATTCCTACTTAATTTAAAGCAGCTTGTTTGATTGGCGCATACACCAGAGCGTGCAGAGACTTCTAAGGGTTTAGCTAAAAAAATGTCCATTAAAATTAAAGAGTTTAATTAGAGTTAGTTATTGTTTGCAATGTGTTACATCGCTGGCCCATTTGGCAAACAGATCTCATCTTTGCCTAAAGTGGTAGCGTGGTTGCGTTCCAAAAGACAACACAAAAAGTAAAACGATAGAAATGCATAAAAATGGACAGAAATGTAAAAGTGAAGAAAAAAAATGGTCTGGTCCATCTGTCAGAGATTGTGAGCTTTTAAAACTTGTAGCCCAGTGGTATAGCTGACAGCGCGCTGGACACGTCGCACCGGCAACGCAGGCTCAAACCCTGCGTCTATCTGTCTCTATACTGTTCCTGTCAGTAAAAGTGGTAAAAAGGAAGGGCCTTACCTCTGGAAGATTGGCACAGTTTGATTTGACATCATATTCAATGTACGCTGTCTCTTGTCCATCTGCACGACCCATCTGAGTATAGCAAATATCCCTTGTCGAGTTTATCCGCTTATCCACTTCTTCCAGTGAAAACACACAAACTGCTGACTCATCGTTGGGTCGGCTGGAGGAAGCGACCTGACTTGAAAACACCCCCAACAGAAGCTCTTGCTCTGAGACGGTTAGTTTTTCCTTGTCACTCACCCTCTCAAACCTAGGTAGCCCGACCTGCAGGGCCTGGAGGAGGTTATAAACCTTCCCGCCAGCCGAAGTGCAACTTAATGGAACTTCTACATAAGAATAATACGCAGCATCATCCAAACACATTCGAGAAACATACGTGCGATACTCTCTGGATGGTGACTTCAAGTCTCTCCGATAGAATAAGAAGTAGACATAAGACCGATGAGTAAAGGATGTTACGAAATGGTGGTCATATTCCGAGAGCCTTCCAGCCACAGCCAGCTTGGAAGTCTCCTCATATGAGAAAACAGGCTCTGTAACCAAATTCCGAGTTGATATTGGAGGCTGACTGTTTGTATAACCCCGTCCAACAAACAAAACCGGCTGTTGTTTCCCGCGTCCTCTGGTGAGTGCAACAAGTCCAACCGTAGACACGTAGGGGTCGTTAGCCGCCACATACTGTGTGTCCACAGGCCGCTCTGTAGAGAAAAACACTTTGCCCACTTCATCCAGACTACGTTTCTGACAGATTCCTTGATGTACACTGCCGCAGCTGATGAGCTCTTGGCTGTAGGGATCCACCAGCAAAAGCTTGTTGTGGTTGTTGGTCCATTGCGCCTGTGGGCAGTTTGCTTGACTGATGGGCGGCAGGCAGTCTCTGCTGTCTATCACAGGTCCAGTCACTTCCTCTGCCTCGAGCTCAAGATCAGAAGAAAGCTGGAAGAGCCGATCACGGGCCCCTAAATACACCCGACCCAGGTCATGGTCAGGATGCACAGCAAGATGCTGGAAGACTGTGTCGTTGCGCAGAAAACTGAGACAATGTCTAGAAGAAGCAGAGCTGACGGAGATGGCGTAGAGACACAGGATGGAGAACAGAGAAGACAACCTGTGCCCAGGTGGCATGTCAACTGCACCAGGAACAGAGAAAAATAAATAAATAAAAATTCATCAGAGCATTGAAACCACCAACCATCATCACCAGCATGAAAATCTAAATAATATCTGGAAAAGATGGAGGATGAGAAATTATGTGAAACTCTTTGCTTTAAAATAGTTCTTTACCAAAAAAAAAAGTATATTGCATTTAATGTATTTTGTTTAACTTTGTTTTCCTTTTTTAGAGAAACACTTTCAAGTTATTTAAAGTTTCTTAATAAAATATAATTTATTAGGACTCGAGAACCAAAGGTTCATAAAACCTTATCATATATGTTCGGAGTATTATTGTTCCACTGCTTTCGGTGCATTTTTGAGGACGTCAACGACCTTGAAAAGTCAAAGAATTTCACACACACACGCATTAAAACTGGTGATAACTTGTGTCTGATTGTAGTTTGAAAAGTTAGCTCTCAGTTTGTCGTAGGCGAATGAAATTCGGGACAGGTGTATGGTACCAAGACTTAAATATAAATGATATGAATCGAGTTTCAGAAATCTGTTATGGATGGGATACAAATGCATAGACAGCAATTTAAACAGTGGTTTCGGTTCAAAGGGGGGTTTCTTTTCAGTTTATTTGGACGCAATAAATGAATTAAAAACTTGTGTGCTCCCATTTTGATAATAATGCCGGTCTTGCGCATCAGTGTGGCACACATGACCCCTGTTTTCAAATCTTTCTCGCAAGGTCTTGGTTGTGAGATGCAGTTTGAGAAAGTTGTCACAAAGTTCTAAACGATTCTGTCTAAAATCATGCTGTGTGAAATCCTCTGCTGTTGATCTCTCGTGCTGTTTAAATTCAGCAATGACTGGATGCTTCTCCAAACAGACTCTGTATTCTCTTCTGCCCTTCTGTGAGTACTATTCCTCGTTTTGTTCTCAAGCGCCGCCTAATGCTGCCTTTCCCGGCTGAAGAAATGCGGCCAAGCGAGCCAATCACAGCGCTTGACGCAATGCGTAAAAAAAATTTTTTTAAAAAAGGGGCTCGCTCGGTTTCTTGAAAACTGATGCAGGTTTTTTTTCCGGCTGATGTGTATATTTACATTAGCCAACAAAGAACAAGCGGGTTAAGAAAATTAACAAATATGTAAACCCAAAAATTTTAATAACAACTATTTGATCCAAAACTTTGCTGGAAGATGAGACTGAATGTACCGTCATAATTAGGGGTGGGCGATATCTCGATATTTAAAATATATCGAGATATTTTTTAAACTCGATATGAATTCTGGCATATCGTACATATCGATATAATGTCTATTTTTAATTTTCGCCAATTTGCTTGTTTGCCTTCTCTGTGCTGTACTCGTCCCCGCCTCCTTGCTTTTGTTTCCCCTCCCCTTGCCTGTCGTCTCATTCAAAATGGCGGCGTCCGCAACCAGCCCGGAGGCTACAGAACTTGTTGCAAAAAAAGAACAGCTGGCTCCATTATATGGAAATACTTTGGTTTTAAGTCGTCAGACGAACAACAGACAGATGTCTACTGCCGTGAATGCCGTGAAAGTTGCTGCCAACCAAAGCTCCACTAATCTCCACAATTCTATAACGCGGAGTGTAGAATATGAAAGACAGAGCGCAAGGTGGTGTAGCATCACAGAGTCCGTGGCATTTCACATAGCGGTGGACATGGCACCCATATCCGTCGTTGAACAACGTGGCTTTAAACGTATGCTAAAAACACTTGATCCCAGTCAGATACAGTTTACCGAGTCGGCATTACTTTTCGAGACAGGAACTCCCGCGACTGTACACTACAGAGAGAGCGCGGCTTGCTGCTGAATTGGAAAAGGTTACTTACAACAGAGGTCCTGCAAAGATGAGCTTGAGTTGAGTTGTTTTATTTTTGAATGAAAAGAAGGCAATGTGTATTATTTTACAGTTAAATTATTATTTATGTTATCAGGGATTTTGTTTATATCCTAAATGTTACAGGAGCACTTTGTTCCTATTCACTGCCTGTTTTTTAGTTGTTTTATTTTTGAATGAAAAGGCAATATGTATACAAGGATTTCTGAAAGAAAATTTGCAGAAGCAACTCTGAGCTTCAATAAAAAACGACTTTGACATTTGTATTTTTTTTATGCAGTAGGGTTTTTTTTGGGGGGTGGGGTGGTTATAAATCCTGTAAAGATATCGAGATATATATCGTATATCGAGATATAGCAAAATATATCGAGATATATCTTCATATCGCCCAGCCCTAGTCATAATTATAATAAAATGTATCTCAGAAGGGAACAATTAAAAGAAAAGAGTAGGTTAGGAAAAAGGCATTACTTACCACGATTTGATCTGCAGGGTTGACATGCACACTTGATACAGTCAAACAAAAGCCCCCATCAGCCAAACCTAGGGGACACAAAGAAAAAGAACAACTTTAAATCTATGCTATAGTTTGGAACAGCTGGAAAGAAATTAGAGGATTCTACTGTATCTGATCATCCGTTTATATGATTAAAAGATGATTGTGTCTAAATAAATCACTTCATTAGAGTGAAATATCCAGACAGTTCAAATAAACATGATCAAAACATCCCATCTCCATCACGCTTCAATAAATTAAGTCTTTGAGCATTTAGCTGAGCCCAAAGCAAACGAACAGTGCTTTGTCATTATTTTCAGCACAGTAATGCACCCAGGAAGGAGCTCTGCAAACACAACATGCCTGAACCTGACAAACTCAAGAGGAATGTATTTGCCTGAAATCAGATTGAATATCTGCAAAGAAAAGAGTCAAGATCCGGTCACTGTGAGCTCATGAATGAATCATGCGTCTGATGGAGGCATCAGCAACCTCTAAACGTCTGGGATTTGTGATGAATCCTCGTAGACTTAGTTAACGTTCTGACTGAAATTAAAAACATCAAATAGTTTGTCTCGTAATCTTAGAACTGATTTCATGAGAAAACGAGAAACAAAAATCAAGCCATTTGCTTTTCAGCTCAAATCCCTGAATAATTGATGTTTCCCAGTAACATTTAGTTGTAAAACTCCCCAGTTGTAAATACACTGTAACTTACAGATGGACAAACACCCTGATCTATACAATTAAAAACAGTTTTGCAGTCTGGAAGCAAAAAAACAGACTTTCAGCAACCACTGAAGACTACAGGCTATTTATATTTAGCATAAGCCCAGACCGAGGGCTATATGGGTCAACAAAACCATTTAGGCCCTGGGCCAGTAAAGCGAGTCCTGTTATTCCAAAGAGGAGTTGCACCAACTGAAATCCTGCTCAAACATCAATCAGGAAAACACTGAACAAGTGAGACTGGGTGGAGTAATAATTCATGACATTTTGAAACTAACATGAAGGGATTAACTGGTTTCACCTGGTCACATTTGACCCTTTGCCATGATGTTCACTCAGTGTGGGTATCTCGGCACCACTAAGATCTTGTAAATAAATTGTTTGTCAATCGTGTGTGAAATTCTGGACAAATGTGCTCAGAGTCTCTGTGCTGAGCTCAAAAAAGTTGTTCATGATTCAAACGACCTTTTGTTGATCTGTGTGAGTGGTTCAAATGCTTGCAGTGATTCACCAACATTTTTAGTTTCTTTATTTTGCACTCGGGATGCGACAGGGGAGGGGGTTATCTGCACTGTGTTCCTAATTGTTTATTGGTTAAAGGTTTACAATGTGGTAGGGCTGGGCGATTTGGCCTAAAACAAATCATATTTTCCATAGCAAAAAAAAAAATGTATTTACAATTTAAATAATCTTTTTTCAACCACCTTTTAACTATAAATTTGAAAATTTTCAAAACAAACTACTATAACATTGATAACAATAGCACTGTAATAATATTAATTGAAATTGTGAGGTGTAATTGTTATTTTGTATAAATTAAATGAAATAAAACACAAATTACAATTTTATTAATAATAATGAAAGGAACGTCAAGGTGTCTCACATGGCCGGAGGAGTGAAGCCAACCCGCAGCAAGGGCCCTCATAGTGCTTCAGCCCAATACAATATCATGGGGAAAAGCGAAACTTTCAGAAATTATTTCTTTAGAAATTATTTTAACAATTTCCAAAAGTTATAGTTACAGTTAACAAAGTTCAATAGTTTTTTATGGTTCCGGTTTATTTTTGTGTAGTTCAGGATGGTTACACACAGTTGCGTATTTCATTTCCTGTGGGTTTAGGGCTTGTAACACCATTTAAACATACATCTAAACGTCTAAAATAATACTTTATTCGTGCAAAACGATCAAAATCAATTTTCACTCAAGCACATCGATGTACACTACAGAGTCGAGTTACTAGTAGAATTGGTTTATCGCCCAGCCCTACAATGAAGGCAGTTCTTCCCTCACATTAATTTAAACTAATCATGTTTCCCAAACAAAGAACTGAAAGTACCGGTAACTCCGTATCTGAAGCAATTAAATCTGTGGTGCCTTCAAAAATTGATTGTCATGTGTGTCACTGCCACTATGTGCTTCCTGGTGTCAACACCTAGCTTGATACAGCACACAAAATATTATGCATAAAAGCTCGTAAAAGTAGATCTTAAACAGGAATCGTTTTATGTAACAGCAAATTTATTTGAAAACACCACAAGTCTGTTTTGGTAGTTGGCCTAGCTGGTTCTTATCCTACCTTTACTAAAACTAAACTAAAAAGTATTTAAATGACTTAAGGGCTTTCCTCAGTAGAGTGTGGTGGTCATGTTATGGCAGACTGGGTTTGCATCACTATGCTAAGCTCTCTCTGGGGGGTTTGGAAAATGTCTTTAAAAGTGCTTTCAGATCATAGATCAATCACCACATATGTATAAACTCAGCTTTCTTTAATATTTGGTAATGTGTGTTGACATACATGCTTCCCCACATTTAAAATCTTTTTGGTGTAGAGATAGTGGGGTTTGAGAGTATAATCTGAATAATTCATAAACTCATAATATTCACAGCCCTGATAAGATTATACATTGCCTTTCTGCCACCATAATTCAATACAAGCACCATGCATTTACCCAGACGACTCTCAACCTCGACAAGTTAAAGTTTGCCCTGTGCTCGGATGATCTTCACGTTACATCACTTGATTGTTATAATCCCTGTTTACCCACGGCACACCCGAAGCCTTGTTCAATAGCAGACGTATTGTCTGCTTTTATGATGCTTTTGAAGCTGGATAATTCAGCTTGTCTCTGTGTGCTCTTAGTCTTTTTTAATAATTATAAAAATCCTTTACTTGTGTTAGTGGATGAAGAGATCGGGGAAAAAAAAACTGTGAAAAAAGGTTCACTTTCTGCAAACTGGGAAAACTTTAATCCAACAAGTGGAAAAAAAGTACACATCAAACTAAAATACGTATTAAAGTACAAATGCGATACAAAAAAAGGACATCAGCTAATCATAAATTGCAGATTTAATGTTTATAGTGTTCCCAATGTCTATACTGTGGCTGATGGGGCCTAAAATCAATAACCTCGATTTATTCACCATTTGACCTCAATTTCAAATAAGGAATGCTCATATAAACACATCACATTTCAGTTCAAATGACAAATTGTACATGTTAAATGTAAGAATATCAATCAAATTCAAAAGTAAAATTGCATCAGTAAAGTGTACAGAATGAAGGGAAATGCTTTGAACAACTGTCCAACTTGTAAACATTGATTGAAAATTAAGAACGGTAAAGGTTAAATGGGTTTAACAAATAAAATAAATATTCTAAAAGATAATATTAAATAGTAGACAATACCTGCCAAGCATTGAGGGTTACTGTACATTTAAATGGAGCAATATCAAGAAACTTCAAGGTCCATTTGAGCTTTTCAAAGCAAACATCTGCACCGAGCGGGTGTTATTCTAGGTGTTTGTTCATTTTTCCAGGTGACTGAAGTTATTGAAATTTGCTTTTAAAGAGTCCGGAAAAACCCAGAACACATTTTTTTCTGCTGAACGCTGTAACCTCATTTCAAGCTAAACTTGGATTATTTATAAGTATTTATTTGTGGGGACACAGTTTTTCAACTAAACATCTTTTGTTACTAAAGAATTTTTTTTAAAATAAATATTTTGTTTTTCTAAATAAATCTAAGATATATTTTGGCCTACATCGCCCAGCTCTACACATGTCAACAAATGGGAAGAGTTTAATGGACAAACACAACAAAAGTGCGAAGCAAGCTTTACTGTTTGAGGCCAGACAGGCACAGGGGAAATTATAGACTCAAGAATTCCACAAAAGAATTTGAGAATGTGAGCCTATCTAAGAGGATCTTGTATAAACTCTCAACCAGGCCCACAGAAGAATGTCTACAAGCAAATGAAAGAAGGTTATGAAATGGTCAAGCCACAATCCAGTTTTGAAACTTGAACCCAAACTAAAGCACTATCTAGCAATAAAAGCTGGAATATTTATTTAATTAATTTATATTTTACTTATTAGAGCTGACAGAACAAAGAAAAAAAACGTTCCAAAACAATGATCATGGAAGGGGTTTGTGCTATCCGTCAAATATTACTGATAATAGTGAGAACTTAATGGTTTCAAACTCATAAATTAATGGACCAAAAGTCCAATATTATGTCCCCTTACACCATTGCCAGATCAAGCCATTTTGGAGTCCTTCAATAAATCACTGACCTGCTCCAGTCATGCAAATATCAACAGTAGTAACCACACCAAAACACAAAACACAGTTTGACACTATAGTGGAGAGAGAGGCAACAAGAACATGTACAACAAAAGAAAATCTGAACAGGCAAACGTGCCGCAAACATCTTCAGAAAAAAAAAAGAAAAAAAAAGCACGTATTCTAAAGACAAAACTCACTGAAACCCAAGTAGAACAGATGTGTTCTGCACCATTCCATGCAGTGGAAAAGTTCCAAAGTGACGAGAGTGGTGTTGAACGCAGTCTTCCTCTCACCACCCTCAATCTCATTGAATATAATATGTATGTGTGTTGAAATACTGTGGCAATGAGTACTGAATATCACAGTCGCCCAATCAATGTGTGAAGAACATGGTAATTATTAAATAAATGAAATGATGATACTGAATGCCATTTAGAGTAGAGTCAACATTCCAAGACTTAAAAAACACATAATACTTGAGGAATAATTCTCTGGTCTTATACTGGTCAGATTTGGGATGCGTCTCAATTTACTTAAAGTTCAGCCGTGAAAAGAACTTTACAGAAAGTTAACAAACCTGACAAACTCAGTCTGCTACTTCATATATAAAATGCATGAGTTTGTGTTCGAGTGGGAGGATGGTGTTGGTTCCCAGTAATTCTCTGAGAAAAAAAAGAGAGGGGGACAGTTCCCAGGACAACAAGAGACTCAGCCAAGGGTTGCCAAGGGACTAATTGCATAAAACTACACTAGAGGACTGCGGGTGTATTAAATTCTGATATATTAAAGCAGCTTCAATCAGGTTTGTTTCCCAAGAGTTCAAGAGGGACCTGTATCTGCAGGTGTGAATTTATACGTATAAAAACACATATGCCCTTTTAATAGATTTACAATTTCTCTCCCAGAGCTGGAGCTGCACCAGGGAATACGAGATCTTAATTAAAGCCTTAAAATCGAGAAGGTCTTGTACAACATTCATGTTCCCTTCACCATGGTGACTTCTTTCCCAGGACAGAGACGGGGTAATGTGAATCCAGGACGTACTGTGTGAGCAAACCAGAGAATTCTAAATTTTGTCAAATTTTGTCAGTAGGTTTTCACACATCAAACTGTATATCTACCACTCTACTCTATGCAGACCAAAAAAAACAAACAAACATGAAAGTGCACTTTGTAAATTCGCTTGCAAATGTTGATGAAAACTGAATATTCAACAGTTACTCGCTCCCTCCTCCTTTCCATCTACAGCCCTGCTTTTCTCCAGTCCCCTTCTCATTCACTGACCTTTTAAATCTCCATTGTAACAAAAGAGACAAAGAGAGCTGGACGGCTTTCTCTCTTCCCCCTACTGAGGCGAACAAATACACATACACAAGAACAGCCCGTCATTCCAGAGAGAAGCAGATCAGTGCAGAATCTCTCCGACTGTAACAATGAAGCTACCGCCTCGATGACTAATAACACACTCAATAAACTTTTGAGGTAAAATCAACTATATATTTATATACAGTTGCAAGTATGTGAAGCTTATGAGGTTTTGTTGTTTGCAGAAATAACATGGGATATGCTTTTCATCAAAGTCAAGGGTTTTGATAAAACATTGATTAAAAAATAATAACGCAAAAGTCAACAAAACAATACAACAATGAGAACAAAACAATAATTAGCGCTTGTGGAAAACGTGAAACTATTAAACTTAAAAATGGTACTTTGACCCATCATAATGAAGCCATTCTGTTATGGACTTCCTCTGATGTTTTGGGTCTTTGTCTGGTTGCATCTCTACTAGGGTTGTTCCGATTCCGATATCACAAAAAAATATGGCATCGGTATCGGCGAGTATTTGAGTCCAAGTACCGATCCGATACCATTTTATTAACCATAACCTAGTTATGTCCACTAGATTTGCTTATCGCTGCAAAGTGGAAATCAATTCTTCTTCGCTGCTCAGAATGCAAACACAGGAAGTTGTGGCGTGTTGCCACAAGCAACCAAGGAGAAGCACAAGCTGCGCCAGACGCAACAAACATTGGAAGCTTCATTCAAACAAAGAGAAAAGTTTTCATAAGACAGCCAACGAGCAATAAAGATAACCGACAGGATTATCGAGTTTATTGTACTGGATGGCCAGCCACTGTCAGTGGTCGAAAACGTGGGCTTTCGCAGAATAATTGAACATTTGGAGCCCCGGTACAGTTTGGCTGGTCGCAAATATATCTCTGAAACAGCGCTCCCTAAATTATATGAGACAGTGCGTGAACACATTTAATGTAAACTAAAGGACCTGCGAACTATCAGCTTCACTACTGACATCTGGTATTTACTGAGTTTGACAGAACACTGGGTAAACACAGTGACGCCTTTTTACTCTTTTACTCTTCAAAGTGCAGTGCTGCAGGCTAACGAGTTTCGTGGCTCGCACGCGTCCATAGCTGAATCAATCGAGGGTATGCTTGTGAAGTGGAATATTTCTAAATCTCGTGTTCATGTTATTTTGTACGACAACGCAAGCAACATGGAAAAAGCCATGAAAAAACAGATTAGCTCCTCCACCTCATCTGTAGCAGAAGTGATCCCCTTTAGTTACAGTTCTAAAATGGCTACTTGCTCGTGAGAGCCAGGAGGACACTGGTTTAAAAACAATGAAAACACTCTTCTTGAGGCCGTCAAGAAACGATTCGCAACCATCGAGGAAGAGCCCTTGTATGCAGTTGCCACTCTCTTGTATCCACGTCTCAAAGATAGCTATGTCTATTAAACTTTTTTTGATGTCCATATTGATTATTGTCATTGCCATATTGAGTATATCTGAAGCACAGCATAAAATAATTACAGCTGTATATACAGATACACACCCAGGTATCGGATCGGTACTCTGTATCGGCCGATACCCTGAGCCCAAGTATCGGGATCGGTATCGGGAGGGGAAAAATGGTATCGGAACATCTCTAATCTCTACTCTCTGATACACACACATTCTCCTGAAGAATTGTCAGATATACTTCAAAATTCATCTTCTCCTCAATTGCACGCTTTCTGATCACTTGTTTTGCAATTTTTCACTTCACTGTTCTTAAGCACACTGGATTTATTGTAGTTTCCTGCTATTTGGACATGAATTGAAATATATTCCCTCCACCACATGCTTAAGTATGTTTTCAAAACCTATTTTTTTTGTTTGTTGAGTACTCTCCTGTACCATAAAAATGCTGTGTACAGCTCATTCTGATTCTGTAAACTGGCCAGGCCATGATCCAGCAAAGCAGGCCCAGATCATAATCTTTCCTACACCATGATTTAAAGTTGGAACAGGGATTTCATGTGATACGCCTTTCCATTTTTACACCAAATGTCGTTCTTCAATCTTAGTTTCATCAGTCCACAAAACAATTATCCAATACAGCTGCGGAGTGTCAAAGAGTTCTTTTGCAGGAGTCTCGTCATGGTTCTGCTGCTGTTGGTTGTCAGAGTATCAACAGTCCCGCTGTGTCTCCATTTGTAGATATTGGCCATTTGTAGATAACTTTGTAACCCTTCCCGACTTCACGCGGATTGTTTGGGATGAGGCATGACTCATCTTCTAACTCTAAATGTTTGAAGTTTTTTTTTTTTTAAACCAGTCACTATAGTCCACACCTCCAAGCGCATCATCTTTATATGATGTGCAAAATCTGACTAATTAGATTTCTGAGATTCAGATGCACTGTGAATGTTTGTTTTTTGGTTTGCATGCAATAAAGGCGTGAAGGATCAGAATTCCTTTGTGTTATTATGACACATTAATTCAGAAAAAAATGTAATTCCAAAGGCATCACTCGTCTATCTTTTCGACAGAATCATATTCTTTTGTTTGTTTTTTTACATTTATGCGCACAACACAGTAGGACAAACTTTTTATCTGATAAGAAAAATGTGCATTATCTACAATGGAAACACATTTACTGAATTAATCCAAATTCTATGCAATGGCAATGTGTTTTTCTGTTGGAAGTGGGGCAGCATTAATGGATTAACAAAAGAACCAATTTCATTGCACAACATTTGTAATGTTTTTTTTTTGGTCATATTATAATTCCTTAGCCAAAGTCTGTCATCAAAGTGGTTCGGGATTATCAACTCCCAGAACTGTCTTGACCGCTGCGTTCCCGAAGACCAGTCTCCTACCTCCAAAAGCGAGATGGCATGACTGCACATTTAGTTTCTTTTACATGTTCTAAGACGCAAGAAATTTATTTTAAACAAAAAAAAAGCCTTCTCCTAACAGCAACTTCCATTTTTCTTTTGATATTCGGCAACAGTTTGTCAAGATGTGACTTATGTTCTCTTGCACTCATTGGATAGAAACTGCTTTATTCTCAAATATTTTATACAACATCCCAGTTTTGCGCATAAATTTAAATGGAAACCTGACTAATGTATCTCAGAAGGATTTACGGTGACTTTCAGTTCAATTAGATAATTCATTTAAATGTTCAGATTTTTTTTTAACGTCTTTAAAAAAAAAAAAAAACAGGAGATAATATATATATTATTAGTTTTAAACAGGTCCGAAGGCGTATATAGATGGACACTGTACACTGAAGAGGTTTTACAGTTGTTCATATTAGTTATCGATGACAAAGTGACCATTTTGAAACTATAAAAGTTTCACAAACATGGCGAAGCTAGTCAAGAGCGTTTCTATTGTGCTTTCATTGAAATGCTTCAAGTTACGGTAAGTTGGTAGAGGCTATATTGACACTAAATATTTGGGTTTAATCGTAATCGTTTAATACCAGTGGTATGTTTTCAGAGATAAAGAGAGATCTCTGACTTACAGGCTCTGGTAAGAGAAGCCAGAGTTCAGTTTAATCATTACAGGTCATTCTAAGACTGGACATCCATGTTATTTTAGCCCATTTTGAGCTGATTTTAGGTTGTGTGACAATTTTGGAGATCAGCCCAAGTTTGGCCTAATCCAAAAACCGTACAAATCTGAGAGATTTCTTATCGAAAATGTAGTTGTTTTACCTGAAATTTCATGATCAAAGCCACAGTGAAGTGCACATAGAAAGTAATCAGTGAGATTTGTTTTTGATTACTATTGTAGACCAGCATCGACAGGTTCTAAAAAGAGCAGTACTGCAACCTCCTTGCAAAACTAACTAGGAATAACAAGTTATAGGGCTAAACGATATTCTGTTTTGACATCGCCATTCTTCCGCCAATTTTGGCACACTAAAGTGTTAGATCTCAGTGCCAAAACGCTTGTAAATAGTGAAAGAAGATGTTTATTCCATCATCGAGAGCCCCTGTGAATTTTTCAATCACAGTCATATGTAATACAAGTTTTTATACACAGGGTTTATTCCAAACAATAATGTTTTTTCAATATAGTGTCATTTTTGATACTATATAAATGGATTTTATATAATATTGCTTTTAAAACTGCTCATGATCTTGATTCCAACATATTGCTTCATTAATTTATTTTTATCTTTTGCTAATTTTTGTATAGAAACATAAGGGTTTCTTTTGGACAAATCTAATTTGATGTAATATATTTATATATTAATGGATTGATGGCTCTCAATATCGCAATATATATTGTTTGGAAAAAAATATTGCAATGTAATCTTTTTCCCAATATCGTTCAGCCCTAACATGTATATAACATTTTTTTAATTTATTTTTTTATTAAAAAATTAAAAATAAAAAGGAATAACATACATACATATAAGAAACTATCAAACAAAAATCATCATCAAGCCTTGATGATATTGTTCCAAATAGATAACAGAGAACATAATGTTGTTCTCTGTTGCATGTGTTTACACATTTTATTGAAACGTGATGATGGAAATGAGCATCAGTTTGATTTATTGTTTGTCAGTGATGGTTTTCGGCTGAGTTTTGCATTTGTTTGTCAGCACTACTGTGTTTCATGTGTTAAACGACGAGGTCAGATCTCATACACCAATCATCTATGTTTTCAGAGCAGAACAAAGAACATTTGAACAGCAGGAATGATTAAAATCATCATCCTGTCTAGAGATAAACGGGACAGACTGGACGTATAAAGAGGGCCCAATCCGCTCACATATAGATAAAATGGTTTTTGCCATGTACAAGTCAACTTATTTGAATATCAGTTGAGTAAAGTAAAAAAATAATAATTTTCAAGGGATCTGATTGATTTTTTGCAGCGACAGTTTGACCCAATGAAATTTAACTATTTAGATACTTCTAAGTTATACAAGTGCAATTCCATTGACAAAAAAGTTAAACTTGTGTAATGTAAACAGTCATTCCACACAGACTGATGGTTTATATATTTGTTTACAAAACTAAAATGAAAGTTGTTCATAATATATTTGCCAGTATGATGATTATAATAATAATAATACATTTAAATTGAAACTTACCAGAGCAGTATCATGGAGGCGGATTAAATGCATGTTTCCATCATGTGTGTTTGTAAAAACTTAATGCTGAATATTCTTTTTAAATATAGCTCAATAATACCGTAGATCAGCATCTATCTTAGCTCTAGAAATATCTTCTGGATACATTTTTGAGTATTCATCTATGTACAATTTAAAATAGTGATTCTCAACCAGTGGGCCAGTGCGTCCCGTGTCCCACGGAGACTACTACACAATCTTTTTCAAAACCTTTCCTTAACGACTAGTCATTCAAATAAATATATTTTAAAAAGTTTTTTAATCCATTTAACAGGATTGAAAACAAAAATGAAATGTCAGTAATTATTTATATTAACATTTAGATTATATTATCAATAAACCAATTGCATAACGCCATCAGATTTAAATTAGTCAGATGCTTTGACTGCCAGTCCACTGGAAAATGGATCGCTTTCTCAGGAAAAAAGATGGATTTGTCACCGAACAATTATGCCAAAACATCTCTATCCAATCAAATGTGACACTGAAAGATAGCTATCTGGTGGTTAAACCACGGTTAATAATACGACAAAGCAATTGATTGCAAAAAAAAATCTCAATTTAAACGCATGCAATTTCTAAACCACAAAAGGCTGCAATTTTATCTGTTCATTAGTTTATTCAGTTCTTGTGCATATAATTTTAATATATAAACCAGTCATAGTTGACGCAGTGCGCCGGGCAATTATAGCTAAGCTGAATTTTCTCAAGTTCTAGAAAAGTTTAGAAATCTGCAAATATATCGGTTGACCTCTAGTAGACATTTTTTTCTCTATTCTTGGATTACAATAATTTTGCATTTCATTTTACAATGTAGCATGTGCAGAAGCAGACTCAATGTTATGAATGAAATACTTATACTAGCTATTAAAATGTATTTCAGGGGTGAAAACATTTACACATTTTTGGACTTAAAATGTTGGGATTGCATTTTTGTGGTTGCACCAATGTCCCTTTTCTCTCAAAATTTCTCTCAGCAATCAAAAAACACAGAAATTAATCTTCTTGGCCCTTCTTTCATTACCATGTTTTGAAATGTGTTAGGCATAACACTACATACGAAATTAAAGCAGCAAACGGTTTAAAATAGTTACAATATTATTATTTTTGAGGTTCCTTCCCACCACTTTCAAGAAACATTAAGTTAAGAAGATAAGCAGACCAAACAGTGTAACATTCTTGGAGATCTTTACTTGATAGTTACGAAGAAACCCTGTTTAGGGGCTAAAAGCATCTATCTTTAAGTGAAAAGAGTGCAGACGGGAATAAAGGGGAAAGCATGCGCAGGTTGAAGGTGCGTGAGGCGGTCCCGAGGCTCGGGTCAGAGCTGTGGGATTCAGAGCTCGTTCATGTGGGATTTTAACACGAATCACAGTCTCCAGAATCTCTAAAGCTGAAAAAACAGCCAACAACTCGCTTTATCGAAGCGCAACAGTTCACTCACCTGCTTTTCACGCTCCTCTGCGTCTTCAGAAACTTTGCCCAGAATCAGAAACGGTGAAATCGGCGACGGGTCCTCGATAGAAACGCGACTGCGGAACACAAACTAGCTTTAAATTGAAATAAACAAACTGAACGATATCGATTACTTTTTCACATCCCGAGTCTGGAATAGTTCATTGGTCTGTGGCTTGAAGTTTTAAATGTTCGTTAAACAACTTTTCGCACTTTATTCTTTCCAAATATCGCAGTTATAGAGTGCTTTCCAGAGAGAAGAGATTTGAGCAGAAATAATGAACCGCTAGAAGCGACGAAACAAACTCCAGAGTTCCACAAGAGGCGACCCGGAAGTACTTCTGATTGGTCCAGCCCAAAGGGTTTGGAAGTTTTACTTGTTTGTTTTATTATTAAGATGACGGTCAAGAAATTGAACAATATTCAAGTTTAACAAAGAGAGTTGAACGTTCCCATTATAGGTCATAGATTGCAAGAGCAATGGCAACAAAACACACATACATTACAAACACACGCGCACGCACGCGCGCATACATAAATACTGTAAATGCATCAAGAAAATGTATTACATTTTGTTCAAATGGTTTTTGTTTTCTTTGTTCAAAGAAGAAACTATATCAAAGCAATATTTGGTGGTTCCACTTTTTGCATTCAAACCAGCACCAATTCTCACAGCTACACCCTCAAGGATTTTTTTATAAGAAAAATAGTCACAATATAAACGTCACATATTGTCATGAACTAAAACAGAAACAGCTGTGTAGGATGCTTACAACTGTAGTAACAGCCAATCTCTGCTGCCAAGGTGGGGTTGTGAGAAAGAGTTTCTTGCCATCTAGCTCAGCCACAAGACACAAGGTGGTTATACTGCATCAACAAAGTCTCGCCCAGATGAATATTTCAAAATATGAGGTTCAACTTTTTTTATGAAGCACAAAGAAGCATCGTATATCATAGATGTAGTGGTTGGCCAAGGAAGCTTTTGCAGCAGATGAAAGACTTAATAAGCTCATTATTCTTCAAAAATGAAAGATGCCCAGCAGTGCAGTTAGCTCAGAACTAGCAGAAAATTGTGGGACACAGGTACACCCATATACTGACCTTCTGGCACAAAGTGGTGTTCAGGGAAATTACAGCTAAAAAGCCACACTCCTGATGTGGTAGAAGCGACTCAAGAATGACTGAAAACATAGAAACTGGAAGCAGAAAAAAGGCAGCAGCAGCTCTGGACTTATGAGGAATATATATCCCTGTAACAAAAATCAGTTTATTCATCAAAGAGCTGGAGAGGGGTCCAATAATGAGTGTTCCTTGAATGTTTATTTCTTTTAAGTCCTTTTCTCTCTTCCGACTAACAACCATGGTAAATTGTATTGTGTCAAACTAACAGAAAGTCAGACAGAGAGCTTGATGCTTCACCTTGGAAAGAATAACCCATTCATTCATTTTCCAACACACGTATTCCCTTTTGGCGTCACAGGTGAGAGACAGGTCTTAAGTCCATTGCAGGGTAACACATTCACACCTAAGGGGGAATGTTGATTGTTCAAATAACCTAAAAGCATGTTTTTGGGTTTGTGGGGGAAATCGGAATACCCAGAGGACAACTTTCTAACTGGAAGGCCCCAGTGATATTCACTGCGCCTGAAAAGAATAAGTGCAATGAAAATCTGTGTTACCATACTATGAAATAAAAACTGTTACAGTCACCTCTGTTGTGCATCACTGTCATGTGTATCTTATGTCATGTGACCTGAACTGCCCAGTAACTGTAAAATGTAAATGTTTCAAGAAAGCGTATGCAGTGAAATTTTATTTAAAATAATGATGAATTATATATTTGAAAATATAAACCCAAAAATAATTAGAGCATTATATGTTGATGATGGTGCACTGTGGGTAAGAGGTCGTAACATTACAAACTTACAGAATAGGATGCAAACTGGAATTATTCATGTGGAAAAGTGATCACAAGAATGGGAATTCCATTTATCAGTAGAAAAGACTCAAATAATTTGATTCACTAAAAAGAGGGCAAAACCCACACTAGATCTTAAATTACAGCATCAGTCCCAGCTATGCAAATAGAAACAGGAGAAACCCCTCTACACCTCAGAAGATTAAAAATATCATAATCATACAGGATAAATCTACAAGGCCAAGCAGCAGATGTGTTAAGTCAGGTGTTAAAAAAGTGCTGGCAATATCGTCGAGCAATGACCGACAGTTTTGGATGGAAAAGTAACACAGAAGCAGAGGATATAGAAAATAGAATGTAGCAATACCAATCAATTAAGTGCAATCCCACCATGGCTGTATTGTTTTCCAATAGTAGATCTAGAAATAAAAATTGTAATAAAATCAGGAAGAAATTGACAAAACGCAGAGCAATACATAAAGACAAGATACACTCATTCAATACAAATCTATGCAGACGCATAGAAAAAAACAAATGGGAAAACAGGAGCAGCAACATACATACCAAAGTACAAAATAAAAACATAGAAAAGGACCTCAGATAACCTGTGGTTTTTTTTTTTCAGTTGAAATAATGGCAATAATACTAGCACTACAGTGGGTGGAGGAAGTAAAACCAGCAAAAATTACCATATGTTCAGATTCCATGTCTTCCCTTACAAGGATCTAAATAAAGTGGGAAATCTATGAGCAGACAAGACCTATTAAATGAAGTTTACTTTTTAAAATAAATAAATAAAACGAGTTAGTCACATTTATTTGGACCCCTGCACACATAGGAATAGAGGCCAACGAGTTTGTGGATAAACTGGCCAAAGATACAGCAAAAAAAATCAGATAGAAGTAGAAATTCCTTTCAGTAAAACAGAAATAAAAGCAATTGTCAGTGATGGAATATGGAAAATATGGCAAAAACAATCGGACGGAGAGGAAAAACCGTTATATGAAGTACAAAAGGAAGTAACAACAAAAAAGAACATCATTCTAACAAGGCAGGGGGAAGTATGAATGTTAAGGCTAAGATTGGGACACACAGGACTTAATAGTGGATTAAAGATCATTGGAAAACATCAAACAGGTAAATGTTTACTTTGTGAAAAATAGAAACTGTCAAACATGAGTCACTAGAATGTGCAGAGTACTCAGATGAGAGAGAAAATGTAGGAAAAGCAATAAATAAACCTTTGACACTGGGAAATCTACTGTGCTTCCCAACAACACAGATCAACATCAGACCATTGATGACCTGTCTGAAACAAACGCATTTAGTGTAAAGAACATAATAATTCTATAAGCAAAATACCCCAATGAGATCACACATCAGTCCAGCAGAAGGCGGTAGTGCAAAGAAAATGCAAGCTGCCACTAAACACCACAAGAAGAAGAAGAAGAAGCTCTTCTCCATTCAATGCGAGGCTTCAATCGTTTCATTTGCATTTTGAAGCTTCTGTTCACATGCTAGTTATTTTTCAGCTATTCTTAAAGTTAAGTTAAAATGCCAGCAAAGCTGGTTACTTAGTTTACTCGTGTAGAACTTTTGTCAACTGGTAAATCTTGTCTGATTATCAAGAAAGTTTCTCCACCAGGAGCTTACGTTGACGACTATGTTCTCGTGCAGTTCAGCTGCTGCTGTTGGTGATGATGGAGGATATTGCGAACACTGTGACCATTGGAGCGACTGTCCCCACGGGCTTCGAGAACAGCGCGGTGGAGGAAGTCCAAGAGAAACTGGGGACGACCGCGAGGGTCAGCAAAAACAGAGGAAAAATATACTTCGACATAACCACAGATGAACTCAGAAAGGTCATTCATCCTGTCGAACCTCTCACAATTAACAGACATAAACCAACAAGTCTTTATAACCACGTGTTAGTTTGCTTATACCATGAATGTGATATGTCACTTGAACACGTGCTGCGGTGTGTGCGTTTAGAGTACATCCGGGGTTCTGGAGCATCACGTGATTCTCGCCCAGGGTTATTTATTTAATTTTTTTTACCTTTTAAGAAACCATATTACATACATGGCTGCTTATAGGCTAAAAGTACTAATTATATTATGGTAAAGGAAATGAAACGAACATGTTTGAGGCTTTCATATACAGGGTCCATTTCTTTTAATCGCTTTACAATTTTGTATGCAATTAGTGACACAATTATATTTTTAAATGATTAATTTCCATATAGAATTTGCAAATGAACAGTATAACACTTAAATTCCTCATTGTGCTCATATTAAAATAATATATTTTTCTTTAACAATGTTCTGTACGTAGTTACATCTACATTAGTACGTTTTTTCACAAAAAAAATGTAATAACATCAAAACATTTTAGAGTAAATGCAATCATAAAACGAAAAGACAATACTTTCCTCCTTTTTCTCACAAAAAGAAATTTCATATAATTATAAAATCAATCAACTGAATAAACCTGGTGAACAATCTTGAAAACTCAGATTTTATATGATATATATAGACCAGAAACCAGCCAATGAGGGAATATAGGGAATTTGGCAGATCTACCGGTAATTATTATTACACTTTTTTTTTTTTCTTATCCCATCCAATTTAATATCTAGATATATGTCTAGATGGGTATTTTTATATCCTAATATAAAATTCTATCCTAACAATTGTTTAAATTCAAGGAATACAATTAGTTACCGAGATGTATTCTTTAACAGGGATATTTAATGAAAATTGTCAACAAATTCTGAGTAGGTAGGTATATGTCCCACTATTATTCAACAGCTGTGTAGCAAACAAATGTTTGGGGTTTTTTTTTTGCCGGGTTTAACAAATTTTGCTACCCTGTTAGATTTCAATGACCTCGCGATGTGTGCATTAGCACAAAAAAAATGTGCAAATTGTGCATGTCAATTTCTTTCTCCATTATTTAATACTCCCAAGCTTTTGATGTCCACAAAGTGGGCATGCTGATTAGTTGATGACAAAATTCATTTCAGTCTGTTTTTTTTTATTACAACCACACTATTTTAAGGCCACACTGGTTAAACCGAAGGCTTCGTCTTTCACATTGGAAGGCGATGGGTAATTCTGGATTCAAAAACTAAAAATGTTGGGAGGAATGAGGCGTAGTCGTATCCAGTTGAAAACAAGGTTTAGATCTGACAGAGCGGCCTTCATTTTCTAGGAGTCACACTTGATTAAACACCAACTGTTTTACTTGTACAACGGTGTGTGTGTGTGTGTTAATGCATTTTTTTATTTCTTTTAGGTGCATCTTTTGAAGTCCCTAGACAATCTCTTCGTTGTGATAAAAACATATGAAGACTACCAATTCAAAGCCTCTATGGTTAGTGGGTTTTTTTCTAGACTTGCTTTCCCTACTAAAAATGAGTGTTTGCTGTACACAATACCTCTTTTATTGTTGACTGATCCAGTACATTTTCCTAGTTTTATTCATTCATTCATATTCCGTTTTGGGGTAACGGGGGTCTGCTGGTACAAGCACACATTGGGTGAGAGGCAGGGGTACACCATGGACAGGTCACCAGTCCATCTCAGGGCAACACAAGCACGGGGAGATGCAAACTGCTTCCAGGAAAGTCACCGGCAAGCCTCGAACCGGCAACCTTCTAACTGGAAGGAAGGCCACAGTGCTACCCACTGCGCCAAAGTGCCACCCAGTTTTGATCATACTAGTCCTTACAACACCCCTGAGACTTGAAAGCCCAAACAAAAAGGGGTGTGGTCAGCTATAAAGGAATAAGATGGCATGAAGTGAATTTGCATTAAAAAAAAGTTCATAAAAAAATATAAATGCTTACCATTGTCAAAAAATAATTTAATTGAATCAAAATAATTTTCCATTTTTTCCCCACATTTATAAAAGATACTTTTTAACGTTTTAAAGGTATTTAAATACAGCAAATTGTAAAGTAGCAAAAAACTTTCAAAGAGGCCCCAGACGTCTAATGGTTAATGTGATGTTTCTATAATATAATGCATCATCTGCCAGCTGATTTCACTAAATGCACCCATTGGCGAACAATTGTGTCTGTTTGCTGCTCTGTTGTATTATTTTACAAAGTGTTAAATGTGGTTTCCGCAGGAGGAAGTGAATTCGGACTGGAAAGAGCTGGCAGCTGAGCTTCCTTGGACTAATGCTCTTGAAGTCTGGAAGTTAAACAATTCTATAAAAAAGAAAAAGAGCCACCGGAATAAAAATAAATCCCCAAAACCAGATCAGAAATATGATGAAAGCATCGGGTGTAATGAGACTGTCACATCTGAACTTCTGCCAGGTTCTGAGGAACCGGAGGTGAAGGACAACCAAACAGACGTAGAACAAAAGTCAGAGGAAGAAAAAAGCTCTGAAATCCAGGATCCAGCTGCAGCCGTGGCACCTCTAAAGTTTCGAGTCACGTGCAGTCGAGCAGGAGATAATCACTGCTTCACTTCTAATGATGCAGCACGAGAATTTGGAGGAGCTGTCCAGGAGCTGTTCCAATGGAAAGCTGATATGACCAAGTTTGATGTTGAGGTGACAAATCTGATATTTAGCAGTAAAACTTAGACCTATTTCTTTGTTTTTTTTTCCAAAATGTGTAGTTCATCAAAACATATTTCTCACCTTTATACTAGGTGCTGTTGGACATTCATGACAGTGAGGTGGTGATCGCTATTGCTCTCACAGTGGAGAGTCTGCATCGCCGAAACATCACTCATTTCGGCCCCACCACCCTGCGCTCCACTCTGGCCTATGGCATGCTGAGGTCAGGATAGTTCTGAAATCACCCATCAACTGCTAGTAATATTAAGTGTTCTAGATAAAACAATACTGAAAGCTTCTCACTGTTTTTGTTCAATTACAAGTATTTTTAGTGAGTCACACCACCCCTAAGACTCAGCAGGTTCTTTCACACCTCACTTTTGAAAAAGTCTTGGAAAGGGGGCATGGTCAGCCATGAATTCAAAGGGATGCAGCTGCTTTGCATGAAAATGTAAAACAGTAAAAATCTCACATTTTACATCTCTCCAACTGGAATGACCACCAACAATCAAGAATGCATGATTATTTGGTGTCAGGTCTTTCAAATCAAAAAATGTATTATTATATTAAAAATTATTATTATAATGGAAATCGATGGGACACAAACAATAAATTAAGGAGAAAAAAATGGTGCTATACAAAATTTGTCCACCGTGCATTTTTGAGTGTTTGTAAAATTGGTCAGTCACCAAAAATCAGTCAATTTTATGAAACGGAGAAATAAATAATAATAAAAAAAAACAAGCCAAATTTAAGCCCTCTACACACCTAATGGCTTCTCAGCAGGGTGCTCTTAGACTGCGTCGAGTAAACGTTGATGCAACGCTCCTTGCCTGATGATGGCATTTGCGATCCAACAGATGTTCACTGCGCCAAACAAGGAAACAAAGAAAAATAGAAAAAAAAATTATGGCTGTCGAGTGCTTTATACTGTTGAAGGCTGATCACAGGGAGCTTTTTGACAAAAATGTGGAGAAAAGAGAGGATGTGTAGTGTGCTATTGAGGGGTATTTGAGTGCCAAGGAGCATTTTTACATCCTGCGTGCATCATCAAAAGAACCAGCATTTATTGGTTGTTCTCCTTGTCGTTCTGAAAACTTTTTTTTTATTGGCACCCCATGTTCAGTGCCACATGTGATGTCCCATTGGTGCCCATGGTTTTAGATCAAGTTGCAATGAAAATTTGGGTCTGTGGATAGGCCTTTAGTCTCAAAATCACCCGTAAGTAGCTGAAAACATAAGGGTTAATAAAAGATTACAGTTTAATTTACAAGCAATCACCAGACAGATAAATAGAACACTTTGTTAAACACCAAAGCATACATGGATGCAACCTATTGCAGTAGTAAGGTGAATGAAAATACAATTTGAAAGTGCTGGAATTTGATGTTGAAAAAGGTGTTAGAACCCTGGGTAAACTGCCCAAATATCCTTGAGAAGATTTATAATAGTTGGTTTACAGGTGCATCGCTACACCTCATGTTCCACAGAATCAGGTGGTTGTTTTTCAACTCTACTGAGTGAAATTACACGATTCTTAAATCTAGAACAGTAACACTGGCACATCAATATTCTTTTAACAAGCTCCTTAATAACCATTGTTACGACTGTTCGTGATCATGTGATACTAATGCTGTAACAGTTCTGCTCAAAACATGCTTCTTCCATTGCTATTTCCCCCAAGGAGAAGGATTTTAAATATGCTTGAGGAAATGTATCCCAAAAGCACTTCTTACATTTCAGACTCTGCAAGCCTCAGATCTCTGATGTTATCGTAGATCCCATGTGTGGAAGCGGAGCGATCCCATTAGAGGTGTGTTGAACTATTGTTAAATGCCAGTTTATTTTCTGTATTTTCTGTGTCCAAGTCAATTGTTTGGTAACAACTGCATTCACTTAACATTTCAGGGAGCCATGGAATGGGCGATGTCCTTTTTCTTAGCAGGAGACAATAATGGCGTAGCAGTGAGCCGATCTGTCAGTAACGTCAAGCACATCCTTAAAAAGACCCACGTGGAAGGAAGGTTCGGCTTTTGATATCTTGGTGAACATTTCTTGTATCAAAATGCTTTGCTTTTTATTGGTGCTGTCAATCGATTAAAAAATAAATAGTTAGTCGCACAATTTTGTGCAATAAATCGTCAGCAATCGTCATAAATGATGTAATCTAAAATGTAAATAAATAATGTAAACTCAAAACAAAAGAAACTTTTTAAAATCAAAGTCTGATTGGTTTTTTTGTTGTTGTTCTAAAAAAACGTTTATAACCTGCAAATTTCCTCCAAATTAACTGTTGCCACAAAAACAACTAATATAAACACAAAAGAAAATTTCGTTATATTTCTAATCAGTATTGTGATAGAAATACAGACATTCAGATACAGGAAACCCATAGTCTCTTCATTTGCAGCCTTTTCCATTGCATTCAAGAGTGTACAGGCCCAAGGTCAGGCTGACCTAAGTTCACGAGACTCACTCACCCCCTCCGCTCCCATTCCGCATTTCTTGCAATAAGAACATGATGTCATACGTCCCCTTTCTTGTAAAAACTTCATTCACACCCACTGATCTGAACAAACTGCCAATAAATACGTGACTGGTTGATCCCCTTGTCGTGTTTCTTTCCATGTCACCTCTGGGGCCCCGGAAAACTTCATCTCGAGACAGAAAGGAACAGAGTCCTTCCATCACAGTATAATGCATCATTTAAGTAACCCCCCGAGTATTTTTTTTCTCTTCTTTTTATGTTGCTTTTATTTAATATTCTTTTATGTTTTAAAGTCTACATTTTGAGGCTTTCAGCCTGACCATTTTACAATAGAAGAGTACATTACATTGTTGTTGTTGTACATTTATTTTGCCAATAAAAAAAAGACACCTGGGAAACAGAATGAGCGAATCATAGGACGGAAATCTGATCACATGACCGAGGCAGAGTTAAACACACAGGGAAAACTATGAAACGGGCTAAAATGCAGAAAATAAAGGCATTCATATAGCAATCCTTGGTCTTATCCATACTTCTTTCCATGTTGAACACACGGAAATACGAAAAAACTGCAACTGCGTTGTATATTCAAAATTAGCATAAGGTAACGTGTTAATTTTGTATTAAGAGAACCCTATATAAGTGAAAGGGTATGGGTTGTTTTTAACTCGTTGAAAATAATTCTGGCACTAATTGGAATCCAGAAAAATCCCCTCAAAAAACGGGAGTGATATGTTGGAAAGAAGAGGTTCTAGTTTCCGGTGATTTGTGCGGCTTGCTTTAAATTCACTCAAGCTTCTAATGTGATTTTGTGATTAAAACACTGAGAGAGATATAAATGGATAATCTTGAAGCAAGTGGACTTTTGAGAATGTTGATCTAGAGATTGGTTCCCATATCTTTTGCTCACAGATACTCTTGTTTTTCAGTGCTTCAGGTTTGGCTATGGATGTAGTGCAGTGGGACTTGTGCAATCTGCCAATGAGAAGCAGCTCTGTGGACATCATCGTTACCGACATGCCCTTTGGAAAGAGGTACTGACCCACACCTGGAGAAGACTACTCTTGCAAAGAGTAATGTGTGAACTGTATCATTACGCAAAAGAAAATAGGCCATCGAAAAAGAATTAGATAATACAATAAATTTTTTTATTGCCCATTATTTTAAATCCAAAACTCTGTGTCAGTTTCTCTCTCTCAGCTTTTTTGCAATATTTTGGAACCACTTTTCATATTTTGGCCTGTTTGTTCTGTTCGTGGGTTCTCCAGTTTATATATTAATTATCCACTACTGTTGATAAAGGCTCGTTTTTTTTATTATTTCAGTAGTTCCCGAGATCTGGTGATGGCAATTTTAGCTTAGCATAGATCTCTGAATCTGATTAGACCAGTAGCATTTCAATAAAAATTGATCCTAGAGTTTCGATGTCAATACCATATTTATTCTATGTAAAGCATATCTCTTTATAGTTACAATACATTCTATTATAAAGTGGAAAATTAAATTATATTTTAGGCAGAGTTCCTTGAATGTTACGGTGGAGTGTAGTATAGTTCTTAACATGTCTAAAAGACATCAATATTTACTTTTCTAAAAAACTCGTAAAGCAATAAATAAGAAAAATGTGTTATTGATATGGAAAACATTTGATCATTTTTTTTTTTCTAAAATTCTGCTGAGATAAAAGTAGCATCGGTGCTCTGGTGAATGGCTGAATAGGGGATGGTTTTTCTAGCTGTCAATAGTTGTTTATGCTTTGTTTTTTAAGAATGGGATCCAAGAAGAAGAATTGGGAATTGTATCCTCAATGTCTTCTAGAAATGGCTCGAGTTTGCAGACCTGGCACGGGAAAAGCTGTGCTACTGACTCAGGATAAAAAGAGCTTCACTAAGGTATTTCAGAAGTATCCTTATTGGTTCTTGGTCTAGGATTGAAACTGAATTTTATTTTTTTGGGGAGAATTTCATTTTCAACATTTTGTTTTTGGTTTAGCTGTAGGTGTTCTGTAAAATAATTGTGCTGCCTTATTTGTACTCTCTGAACTGTTCAAACGTATTTTACCGGGGGCCTTGGCTTGTTTAACGTCTGAAAACCCACACACTTGACAAAACCATGTCTCTTTCGAAAAGCAGTTGTTTGGTTTTGTCTGCACACGCGAGTATGTACTCCTGTGAAAAGAGGGCTTCCAAGAACAGAAGCTCACTGGACCATATCAAAGTAGAATATATATAAAATCTCCTGATGGCGTCACCGTGGCAACTGCAACAGACCGTACAACAAGGTTCAAATTTAGTATTTTTTTTAAAACATAGCAGAAACAATAATAAAACATTGATACATTTAAACAAATGTATTTGCATAAGGGGGAAGGAACCCACTCATTCATTCATTTTCCAACCGGCTTATTCCTTTCGGGGTCACATGGGGCCTACTGGTGCCTATCTTCAGCTCACGTTGGGTGAGAGGTTGGGGGTACACCCTGGACAGATCGCCAGTCCATCGCAGGGAACCCACTTCTTCACTCAATATTTGTTTATCTCAAATGTAGGAATTTTCGCATGTTTTAAAAGTGATAAACTGGTGTCTTGCTCTGTCTTGTAGGCACTGCTGCAGATGAGGGGGCACTGGAAGAAACTGCCCACAGTCTGGGTGAATGTTGGGGGGCTGAACGCTGGTGTGTTCCTGCTCAAAAGAACAGCAGAGGTTTATGGGAGTACTTCTAAAAATGCAGTGGATCCACAGACTGCAAACGATTTCCATAAAGAGGGGAAGGAAGCGGGTCCACAAGAAGCCTGACATTCTCCATCCACATTTCTTGTTCTCTCTTCGGTGATGGTAGTAGTACATTGCTAGGATTTTCCCTAATATTGAACCTTATGCTTTTCGACCGGCAAAACCATACCTTAATAAAATGTTCTCCCTGACAATATATTTTGTTTCTGTCTAAACATTTCTGATCACTGACGAAGCATCACATGCAGCTCAAGTCCTTACGGAAAATTGTCCAGCAAATCCCCTGCATGCAACCCCCTCTATAGGTTCATATAAGGTCCCCCTACCTCTCTCCCTACACTCCTCCACTAGTTCTTGGTATTTAGTCCTCCTCTTGTTGGCTTGCTTTTCTTCCCAGGGCACTCTCAGCTCCAGTATATGATGAGCTGTTTTGAAGACTGAGAGGTAATGATCAGATCTGGTGGAAGAGATGTCACAATGTGCCGAGGGAACCTGACCTGCTGCTGCTGCCGCCGGTCAGCTGCTGTGTGGAGGAGGCCTGTGGCCACTTGCTTGTGTGCTCTGGGTTTCTTGCTTTGACAAAGAAGACGGCTTTCTTTGGTTCACTGTGGTTTTTGCTGGAGCTTAAAGAGCCCATCATTTTGAAAAGTCAGTTATCTGGTTTTTGAAGTCTTCAACAGATTAAAACGCATCCAAGGTTAAGGAGCACTTTAACTTGTGTTTTAATACGTTTATTTTTACAGGATTTTTTAACGACTCAGTAATTGTTTGTTAGAAACTCCTCCTTTACGTGATGCAACCTGTTCTCATTGGTTACTGCGTGTCCAGTCCATCTCTGAAACATCTAACAACAAACAATACACTACTGTTATTACGTGTATATTATGTAACATGTGCATTAAAAGAATGAGGTATTCAGTAAGGGGACACAGACAGACCCTGACAACCCCGTTAGCACCAGCACCAACACACCAGTGACTATGGTGTTGTGTGCAAACATGGCGAGAAGTTTGCCTGGTTTGACATCAGTCCACAGGAGCTCAGATAAGACCTTGGCTTGCTGCTGTTTGTCAGTCTGCAAACTCTCAATTTGTGAGTGGAGGGAAAAAAAACAAACAATTTTTCATGTAGCTCTCTTCCTGCTTCAGTAAAGTTAAGAGATGAGTTTGCAGGAGTCATTTTGAGCTTGCATATGAATAATCCAGAGCAGGATCCCATCAATGAGCAGAAAAGGGGGATGGAGGAGTATGACCCTCTTCAAAGAGTAAACCGTCTCCTTAGATTGATCAGAAACCGCTTCAAGAGTCTCTGTCATCCCAAGCAGCACATATCACTGGATGAGAGGATGGTTGCCACAAAAGCAAGACTAAAAATGAAGCAGTACATGTAAATTAAGCCAAGCAAACCCAACCAAGTGGGGGCTGAAAAATGTGTGCTGTCTGATATAAATGGCTATTACCGTGGCTTACAATGGAAAGGGCATGTGTGCTTCAGGGAAGGGGCTTTCTAAAGAAGGACTACCTCAGGAGTGGTTAAGCTGTCTACTGTGACCATTTTTACACCAGTGCCCAGAATCGGTGCATCCCTAGTTTTATCTGCAATTTAGTTGTTACAGATTTCCATTCTGTGCAGAAAAAAAACCCACACAAACACAATTGCCATTCTGTTTGTGAAATGTAGACATTTTTAAATGTAATTTGGAGAATAAATTGTGATCGTGAAATTAATTCTAAACTGTTAGTGTATGTTTTTCTGAATAAAATATTTAAAGAACTTTGATTCATTACGCTTTTCTTAATTTATTTAAAATGAGCTGCTCATGGCTGAAAAGTTACATTTTAATAAAGCATTTTTGAGGTGATGTTTATCTTTCCAACAAAAGCCGATACATAATTTGTTTATTTACTTTAGTCGGATTCAAATAACGAGGCCAGGGAAAAGAAATCTGGAGTTGGGTTCGGTTTTGTTAATAATATTCTCACCAGACAGTAAAGATCTCTCCAAACTTCGACTGCGACTAGCGCACTCTCCTCCTACTGGACCACTCCGACTGGCCCTGGATAGCACACAATACGTGACTTCATCCATTCCTGAAGCACAGGAACTTTAAAAGTGTACTGTCTGTGTAAAGATTAAAATAAATGTTCAAAAAAATGTGCTGTAGTCTTTTCCCTAAATCTGTCATGTGATTGAAAATCTATAACATGAATAGTGTTACTTGTGATTAAAACTGTGGCCCTAAATATTAAAATAAAACTGTTCAGAGTAAACAATTATTGTACTTAAACCTTTTTAAATTGTTAAGACCTGTACATATTCACATATTAATTTCAGCATGGAATAATACTGTTTTGTGATTGTAATTCATTGAAGACCAGTAGAGGACGCTATTGTGATTAAGGTTTAACTGGTTAATACATATAGAGAAGTGTTTTAGAAGAGAACTTACATGTAACGTAGAAGTTTTGTTCCCAAAAAATAAAGTACCGTTAACTTATGCAAAGTGTCAAAATCGAACTTTATTTAAAGATGCAAGAATATCTGTTATGATACTAAACGATTATCCTGGAACTACAAAGATAACAGATAAAATCAAATGCTTTGTTATATCTAATTCTACAATTATATTTTATTTCCTATAATTGGTGAATTTAGAATCATATAATTTGAGAAGCAATGTTTTAGAGACAGTGGCCTGTGCTAACGAGACAGTCCTCGGAGAGCAGGCGACAGCGCGACGACGTACTTAATGGCATGCGCGGTAATACATGTTGAAACACGCATGCGCGATTTAATCAATTTTCATATGCGCATGCGCTGTGATGGATTTTGAAACGCGCATACCACGCGATTACATTTTAAAGTCTATGGTTGAAACCAAAGATATTTTATAATTAGACATTATGTAATGTCAGTTATAATTTCTCGTGAAAAGACATGAAATTTTATTGACACAAAATACTCTTTTTGCTCTGATGAATCTGATTCGTTTGATCACTTGTTTTGGAATTGCAGAAATACAGCAGTTTGTGAAATTTGATTTTAAGTTATTGGATAGTATAATATTCATATTATTGTTGTTGTGTTGTTCTAATGCTATTTATCTCTTTATTTTATATACATTTTATTTTATATCAATCTAGCCACAGGGGTTGCAAGCCAGTGACTTATGTGCCGGTCCCAAGCCCGGATAAATAGAGAGGGTTGTGTCAGGAAGGGCATCCGGCGTAAAAAATGCCAAAAACCAAATATGCGAGTCACCAAATCGATTTCCATACCGGATCGGTCGAGGCCCGGGTTAACAACGACCGCCTCCGGTGCTGTTGACTTACAGGGTGCCGGTGGAAATTGGACTACTGTTTGTCGATGAAGGAGAGGAGGGAGAAGGATTCGTCTACAGAAAGAGAAGAGGAAAGGCAGGAGTATAGATCTGAGAATAGGGACTCTTAACGTTGGTACAATGACAGGGAAGGGTAGGGAGCTGGCGGACATGATGGAGAGAAGGAAGGTAGATATTCTGTGTGTGCAGGAGACCAGTTGGAAGGGTAGCAAAGCGCGTAGTATTGGAGGGGGATACAAACTGTTTTACTATGGTGTGGATAGGAAGAGAAATGGGTAGGAGTGATCCTGAAGGAGGAGTTTGTGAGGAATGTTTTAGAGGTGAAAAGAGTGTCAGACAGGGTGATCAGTTTGAAGATAGAAATTGAAGGGGTGATGTTGAATGTAGTGAGTGGTTATGCTCCACAAGTAGGCTGTAAGTTGGAAGAGAAGGAGAT
>SRMA01026729.1:24988-144948 GCA_007224835.1 Danionella cerebrum | reverse complement strand
GCAAAAAAAGAACAGCTGGCTCCACTATGTGGAAATACTTCGGTTTTAAGTCGTCAGACGAATAACAGACAGATGTCTACTGCCGTGAAAGTTTCTGCCAACCAAAGCTCAACTAATCTCCACAATTCTATAACGCGGAGTGTAGAATATGAAAGACAGAGCGCAAGGTGCATCACAGAGTCCGTGGCATTTCACACAGCGGTGGACATGGCACCCATATCCGTCGTTGAACAACGTGGCTTTAAACGTATGCTAAAAACACTTGATCACAGTCAGATACAGTTTACCCAGTCGTCATTACTTTTCGAGACAGGAACTCCCGCGACTGTACACTACAGAGAGAGCGCGGCTTGCTGCTGAATTGCAAAAGGTTACTTTCATTCTTACAACAGAGGTCCTGCAAAGATGAGTTGAGTTGAGTTGTTTTATTTTTGAATGAAAAGAAGGCAATGTGTATTATTTTACAACATAAATTATTATTTATGTTATCAGGGATTTTGTTTATATCCTAAATGTTACAGGAGCACTTTGTTCCTATGCACTGCCTTTTCTTTTTTGTTGTTTTATTTTTGAATGAAAAGGCAATATGTATTTCTTTATTGTTTAATAATATGTATGCAAGGATTCCTGAATGAAAATTCGCAGAAGCTCTTTTTTTGGAACCACCTACCTCTGAGCTTCAATAAAAAACGACTTTGAAATTTGTAATATTTGTTTTTGCAGTAGTTTTTTTTTGGGGTGGGGGGGGGTTAAATCCTGTCGATATCGAGATATATCGTATATCGAGATATAGCAAAATATATCGAGATATATTTTTTGCTTCATATCGCCCAGCCCTAGTATAGATTAGCGAGACAGAGAGACAGAGATGGGAAGGATGTGCAACAGATAAGGGTGATTAAAGATAGAGATGGAAAGGTGCTAACAAGTGAGGAGAGTGTGCTGAGAAGATGGAAGGAGTATTTTGAGGAGTTGATGAATGAGGAGAATGAAAGGGAAAGAAGGGAGGAAGAGGTGAATATCGTAGAGCAGGAAGTTGAAAAGATTAAAAAGGATGAGGTGAGGAAGGCTCTGGGGAGAATGAAGAGTGGAAAGGCTGTGGGTCCAGATGACATACCAGTGGAGGTGTGGAAGTGTCTAGGAGAGACAGCAGTGGAGTTCCTGTCTAGGTTATTCAACAGGATTTTAGAGGGTGAGAAGATGCCTGAGGGATGGAGGAGAAGTGTCCTAGTACCAATCTTTAAGAACAAGGGTGATGTGCAAAGTTGTAACAACTACAGAGGTATAAAGTTGATGAGCCACACAATGAAACTTTGGGAAAGAGTAGTGGAAGCTAGGTTAAGAAGGAAGTGGATATTTGTGAGCAGCAGTATGGCTTCATGCCCAGGAAGAGCACTACTGATGCAATTTTTGCTCTGAGATTGTTAATGGAGAAGTACAGAGATGGTCAGAAGGAGCTGCACTGCGTCTTTGTGGATTTAGAAAAAGCGTATGACAGGGTGCCAAGAGGAGAGCTATGGTCCTGTATGAGGAGGTCAGGAGTGGCAGAGAAGTACGTCAGAGTAGTTCAGGATATGTATGAGAGAAGTAAGACAGCAGTGAGGTGTGCTGTAGGTCAGACAAAGGAGTTCAAAGTGGAGGTGGGGCTACATCAAGGATCAGCTTTGAGTCCCTTCTTATTTGCTATGGTGATGGACAGGTTGACAGATGAGGTCAGACAGGAATCTCCATGGACAATGATGTTTGCAGATGACATTGTGATTTGTAGTGAGAGCAGAGAGCAGGTGGAGGAAAACCTGGAAAGTTGGAGGTCAGCTCTAGAAAGAAGAGGAATGAAAGTCAGTCGCAGCAAGACAGAATACATGTGTTTGAACGAGAGGGAGGGAAATAGAACAGTGAGGTTACAGGGGGCTGAGGTCAAGAAGGTGCAGGAGTTTAGGTATTTGGGGTCAACAGTCCAGTGTGACGGGGAGTGTGGAAAAGAGGTGAAGAGACGAGTGCAGGCAGGTTGGAGTGGGTGGAGAAAAGTGTCAGGGGTGTTGTGTGACAGAAGGGTGTCAGCAAGAATCAAAGGAAAGGTGTACAGAACAGTAGTGAGACCAGCAATGATGTATGGGTTGGAGACTGTGGCAGTGAGGAAGAGACAAGAGGCAGAGCTGGAAGTAGCAGAGATGAGGATGTTGAGGTTCAGTTTAGGAGTGACGAGGATGGACAAGATTAGGAACGAGCACATCAGAGGGACAGCTCAGGTTGGTTGTTTTTGAGACAAAGTCAGAGAGGCCAGGTTGAGATGGTTTGGACATGTGCAGAGGAGGGATAGTGGTTATATTGGAAGAAGGATGTTGGAGATGGAGATGCCAGGCAAGAGGTCAAGAGGAAGACCAAAGACGAGATATATGGATGTGCTGAAAGAGGACATGAAGGTAGTTGGTGCAAGAGTAGAGGATACTGAGGACAGAGTTAGGTGGAAAAGGATGATTCGCTGTGGCGACCCCTAAACTGGGAACAGCCGAAAGGAAAAGAAGAAGAAGAAGATCTGCATTTTAACGCATATAAACTTAAGTGACAACCCATTTTAATCGATTGGATTTAATATGATGTCAGCCCATCCTTTGCAGCTATAACTGTTCTTCCAGATTAACACAGACTGACAGGACTAACAAAGACATATGAGGCCTGACTGGATTTTTGTTCAATTCTGACCCAAAAGTCTTCTATCAGATGCAGATTATTTTGGTTCCATAAAGGCCAGCTTGCTCCTGTACACTAGTTATAAGTTGGAACAGGAAGGAACCATCCCCAAAATGTCCAAACCAAAGTTGAGAGCAAAGATTTGTCAAAAAAGTGGTATCCTGAGGCATAGAGGAACTAATTACTGGAACTAATGGATCAAAATAGTCCTGAAAAACAACCCTGCACCATAATACCCCGCTTCGACCAACTTCACAGTACCAAACTCATTAGTTGGCAGAAGGAGAAGGAGATTCATCAATCCAGTCAACTCACGTATCTGATGAGTTCTTTTGCACTTTGTGATGTATGGCTTGGATGCGTATGCAACTCCATTGAATCTTGTTTGGTCGAGCTATTTATGCATTGTTCTTGAGCTAATATGAAGGATACATACAGGTTTTGGAAGTCTGTAGTCAATTTCTGCAGAAATGTATAGTCTTTGTTGATAAAAGCCATGTACAGTTTAATGTAGATTCATTTCAAGAACTTACTAGTTGCTGACATTTCATCCGCTAACAGTACCAAACTGGAATTCACTGGAGCTCCTGAGAGTGGCCCATTCGTTCACGAATGCAGTCTTAACGCCTGATGTTTGACTTTAAAAGTGATTATACTATTTAAATTCAACTATTTGCATATGTGAATCCAGGTTTCACAATGTCAAATTTTAGACCTTTTTAAAACTATAAAACTATTAAACTATACCTACTTATGCTTATCTAGCAAACTCCCAGAAATTAACTATAAAATATATAAAATGATGTGCTTTATACTGTTTTAGATTATTAAAAATACTGCATACAAGCTCTGAGAACGTAAACAATACCTTCAGCTTGAAAAAATCAGATGGAAAACAATAACAAAAAAATGGCAACATTTTCTTCACTAGCATCTTATAAAGATTAAAAAAGTCCCAGAGTCGTAGATAAAGGAACAGAACAAATTTGACATGAAATATCATTATTTCCAATCATCAATAATATCAGATCTGCGATGGAATGGCGACCTGTCCAGGGTGTACCTTCGCCTCTCGCCCAATGTGTGCAGAAGATAGGCACCGGCAGATCCCTGTGACCCCAAAAGGGAATAAGAAGGTTGGAAAATGAATGATTATTCAGACCTTATTCATGACGTGAAATCTAACACGAAACAATAGATTTCCAAATTTTGAAACTTAAAAAAAAATGCTGGATTTTATAAAGAGGTTCGTTTGACTCCATATTTGTTTCCATTCATGAAATACCTTTGAAAATGACAAAAAATGCTTTACCTTTGATAATACCTTTGTTACACAGTCAAATAACTGTAAAATCTGTCTCAAACACACTCGATCTGAAGTGTGTCTGACAATTAAGACATGTGAAAAATGATTTATTATATGTAAAAAAATGATCAAAAGTACACTCGAAAAGTGGATTTAGCTCATTTAAAGACTTTTTAAGGCCTAAAATGTGGGTTTTTACAATGTAGACTTCATAAGACACCACAGAAACCCTGGTGAATAAATAGGATATCAATATAGGAAATCTGAAAAGACATACTTGTTTTTGGAGACAACTGTGTAGCAGCTATCCATTAAGTTGCTTGAAATAGTAACTTAATGTATGTTGAGAACACGCCATGCCACCAATATAAATTTAAAGCAAAATTTATTGTAAGCTCCAAAACAAAGGAAAGTCCAACAAACAAACTCAATACTAACGAACCTAAGCTTGCGGTCAAAACCATTTGCCACCATTTCCATTCCTTCCCTTCCTCTCTGCCAGAGCAAGTTTACCACTGCCCCTAGTGGTGAGGAAAAAAATTAAACCTGAATGGCTCCTATAGAATATGGCACAACAAGCTGTGAAGACATGTGATGGCAACATTTTCAAATTCAGCTACTGGTTGCACGCAAGTGTAGACATGAGTCTACTTTGCATGTTCATGTCTCAAATCATCTCAAGGAACATTTTAACAGTGGCACTTAGACAAAGAGAGCATAGTAAAGCCCAAAGGCTTATCAGATACTTATGCAAACAATAAAGCAAATAAATAAAACATAGATTGACACATTTTTGAAATATTTTTGAACTACAGTTTTAAAATAATATTGTGTTATGTTTGCTCCAAAATACTTAACGAACAGCCTACCTTTCACACTTCCATCACAATGAAGGAATATTAATTAACCTCGCAAAAGATAAATGTCTTTAAAACAGCTCAAAGGAATTTCAAACAGAGCTGGAATGTTACCTGTGCTCTCTTGCCAGAAACCTGTCTGGAGCCCCGTAGATCACAGCTCTTATACAGTACATACTTTCGAAAGCCTGTAAGAGGTCAGGGGTCACAGAGAGAGGCCTGTTTTTACCAGTTCTTCTAGCTTGATGCAAATGAATGTCAACAACACTTTTTTTCCAAAACTAAAGAAGTACAGCAAGAACCAGTGGACTCCTTTAAAAACAAAGTGTTTCATCTGCGTGTGTGGTCACGTAGAACTCGTTCGCCAAACGTGAATGAGCACCGAAGATGTTAAATCAAAGGCACAAAGCGTCCTTATGCGCCTCGGAGCAGGAGGCAGTGAATTCTGCTTTGGGACACTTGTGTGGTTACCTAAAGTGGTGTGACGGAGTGAAAAGTGGAAGAGAGCGATAGAAACAACAAGCGAAAGAAGGGGTACTGAAGGAGAGCTTTGGGCTTCTGGTGACAGCAGGATTTATATACAGGCAGCTGTAGGACAGTCTCTATCTACGGAAAAGGAGAGACTTTAAATTCAGACATTCCAGAGAGGCGCTGGCAAGACCGTACACATACACGGCCCCGCTCAGGTCAAGGGTCACTACTCAGTGAGTGGTGGAGCCAAGCGGAAGAGTATTTGACAGAGCTCCACAACAGACCTTCACTGGCTTGTTGGCTTCTCCTCATGTTCAGAGGAAAGTATTTTAAGAGAGGAACTCTTGCAGCGGAAGCTCTTGAAAGTATTAACACTGAAGTGCTTGGTTCTGAGCTTCATTGCATTATATTTCCTATTTGCTTTGTTTTTTCTAACTGAGACCACAAGCTCGAAACAACCATGATCTACATTCAAACATAACCATGTGAAGGATTTAGGCAGGTGGAGTAAAATGATATAAACAAGGAATGCTTTCAGAAATATGATTGTTTTGTACATTTTGTGAGTGAAAGCAATAAAAATCTAATCAAATCAGAAATTGATGTTAACAACCTTTTGCCTACCAGCCAGGATCAATCATACCAAACAGGTGCTAATGGTCACATGCAGGTTGAAACTCAGGAATGAACTGAAATGGCTGTGAAACTGAATGAGGAACAGCCCAAACACTGCTGCAAAGGTGAGATAGAGAAATATATGAAGTTTTTTTTTTACAAAACACCACAACTCTTTAACATAAAGGTGGTTTAAATAAATTCAAAATTTTCTGATCCAAACTTTGATAAAGTGCCCCCCCCCCCTTCTTAACCATTTCTTAAAATGGTTTAAGAAAAATAAACAGTCAAACCAGGACTGCAATACACTGAAATGATTTTGGCTTTTTCAAATGTGAAATAAACCACTTTTTATACATTTTGCAACAACTTTTTTTGCCGTTTTGGAACCATACTCCTGATATTTTGTCATTGCAAGGTTGAGCACAGCAACGAGACCAAGGGTAGTTATACAGCATCAACAAGGTCTCTCCCAGATGGAGATTTTAAAGCAGACCTGTCTTTCAAGATGCACATGAAACATTTCAGTCTTTGAAAAAAGAGGATGTCCAGCAATGGCATCGGCTCAACTGGCAGAAACCCAGGTACTGTCTGGAAAGGTCTAGCCAGAAAAGATCTTCATGGTAGAGTTTAAAAGGGCTTTAAATTATAAAGTGTGGAGAAAAGTGGCAGCAGATGGCCCAAAAGTATAAATATGTATTTAGCAGAAAGCAGTTTGTTCTTTAAAGGGCACAAGAGTGTACAGTATTGAGTGTCTGAAGGCAACAGTGAAACATCTGGTGCTGCATTTTTATGGAGCTGGAGATTGGTCAGGAATAACATGTTCTCTTTTCCATCTTGCAATACCAACAGCGAAGAGTATGATTAGCCCAAAAATTTATTCTGCAGCAAGTCAAAGACCCCAAACATATAGCTAAAGTCTTTAAGAACTATCTTCAGCGTAAGGAAGGACAAGATGTACTGGAAGTGATGCGAAAAACGAATGCGAGAAATGCGAGAAAAAAACGAATGCGAAAAAGCTACATTCACAGAATGTATCTGTCTGTGGTTTTTCAACCTACCATCTGAGGTCCTTCAAAAACTGTGTGCTCGTGCACCGTAGCGCAATTTCTGCTGTTTAAATGCAAAAGATCATCATTCATTGCATTTTTTTCTTATTTCATTTTTATGTATAGTTAGTTTTTACTGTTTTACTTCACCTTTACTTGCCAATTTGTGCTGTTGAACCAGTGTTTAGAAATGATTTCTGTGCTTTTTCCAACAAAAAAAATGACAACAAATTAACAAAAATCATAATTACACTTACACTTATATATATGATATATATATATATATTGAAAAAAGTTTGCAGTTATTTGGGTATGTCAAAATATTTAATAAATAAGAAATTTTGTCTTTTTAATAAATGTTTAAAATCTAAAATTATACATTTGCTTTTAACATTTGTAGATTTACAGCATTTTGCAAACAAACTCTTCCTATGTTAATCGTAACATTCTCATAAGATTCACTAGAGTTCAAATCTGTATGAGGACACTGTTTTAAAACACTAGACCTGTTGTTGCAGTCCAATAGGAATTAATCAAACAATTACACTTAAATTTTCAAATTCAATTTAGTGATCTACTTGATTCAAAAAATGAAAACTGTTGTGAATTCTAGTCAGCGATTTCTATTTCATGACAGCTCTCTGAAGAAATGGATAACAAAGTGTTCGATTATTCCCAACAATTTCTTTAACAGCAAATCGAACATGAGGATTATCCCTCATAATATCTAAGTGAAGGAAGACAAGGGCTTCCTCAACTAAACTTTAATGTGGCACGGTTGGAAGAGAGCAGCATTAATCAAGCTAAGTTCACACGTTCATTACTTGTCTTATATCACATGCATGGTTTACAGGTATATAAAGTTTACTAGGCGAGCTACGCAATCAATGGGCTGGAAACGGAGGTTCATCCAGAACCGAAATCGCCTAGAGAAGTGAAAGGTGGGGTCCTTGAACAGCATCAATGGTTCTCTGCTTGTTTGGGTGTATAGGGAAATGGTAACAAACTTAAAGGGTGATGAAACAAGCCCTGATAACTCCTCCCGCAACTAGTTAATCAAATCGTGTGTTTGAATAAAGAGTGTGTTTGAATTACAAAAAAATATGTAATATACCATAGTATCATCCTACTTTAAATTATTCTAACATAGATTTATGAGAAAGATCAGGATCCTTTGATGCCTAAACAGACCACTCTAAGCCCCCAATGTTAGCCCTCATCAAACATTAAGCATTCTCAAACTAATTTTACTTATGTGTACCCACAAGAAGACCTCTGTCTTTTCATAAATGACAGGGAAATCCTGAGGAGTCCAAATAGCACAACCAGGGCATCTGTCCTCTCAGTGTGATGGGCCTCTGGGTTTATATGTGTCTTTGTGCATGTGACAGAGCCTCTATGTGTGTCTGTCTGCGATAGTTCACTCTGACAGGCTTGGAGGCCAGGGGTTCACCGAACAGGGCAGGAGACAGAGGAGATGATCCATTCTCTTTCAAACCATAATGACATGACAGGAGCAATGGGCAAAGGGGGATGATAGCTTGGACAGACTTTGCTTTCTAAATGGACCACATCCTTTTAAATGCCTTGTAAAGTCTGTGATAGGACACTGGGGAGCATTTCGCAATGCAAATCATTTGCCAGCGTTACTTGTACATATCAGCACAAAAAAAAAGAATGTTTGTAAATTTGTGACGTTTGTGGATAATGTTGCCAAATACGACTAAAATGAAAAAGAGTCTACACGTATGATTTATATCGTATGAACTTTCTTAGATCAAGTAATTTGACCAAAGGGAAAACTCAGAGGTCCAACTAAACATTTGTATTCATGTAAACCCCTTATTGATCCCAATTACACTTTTTGGAATCAGCTGGTAACCATTTCCATCTCAAACTGGGTGAACTGTTGGAGTACAACCACACACAAGACAAGCTGCCAGTCAATTAAACGGTTGATTAAGTTTATGTCACATTCTGTTACCCATGCTCACTCCAGTGTCCAATAAAATGCTTGTTTTTACATCTTTAACGTAATAAAACGATTGTGATGGCATTCATGATGCAATACACAGATTTGTAAATTAACCCTTCGAGGTCTGGGACCTTTTAGAGTGCTGTTTACTACTTTATTGCAACTTTATTTGCTTTAATAAATAACCTGTACAAAGTTTTTTGTGTCAATGCTTGATTTCATTTTTTAGTACAACCTCCAGATTTTATTTTCATTTTATTACATAATAATTCCACTGCAATCCTGAAATGTGACAAAAATACAATTAAATTTCATAATTTTTAACTGCAAAATCAACAAAAATCAAAAGTGTTGATCCATAAAAAATCCAGAAATGAAATCCCTCAAAAAAAGTAAAGACAAGGTCAAAATAATTCGAAAATTTACAAGAAAACAAGCGAATGTCTCAGAAACCTTATACACTGTTAAAGCACTTTTTGTGCCATTGTGCTTTTTTTTTTTGCAAAACTTTGTAGAAATAGAAGCCATATCACAGGTCTTGTGAGGTTTATACCTCCTTTTCACCACTAGATGGCACTAATTTGGGGTCTGTTACAAAAACAAAACTGACATACTCATTTTAGCTCTTGTAATGTTCGTTTAAAACCAAAAACATCAAAATTAATAATCTTTTAATCACTATCAAACAATAGACAGGTTGCATCATTCCTACATAATTTAAAACAGCCGCTGTGGTTGGCAATTGCACCGGTGCGTATCGAAACTTCTAAGACTTAAACCTAAAAGCTCTCTTGGCTGCGCATCACCCCTGGATACCCGACAAAAAGACAGGTTGGGCTCAAAATAAGGGTCGATTTTGGCTTATGTAAGGAAAGTGTGTCTACTGTACATCCTAGAACAAGTTCAAAAAAAGAAAAAGCTTACAACAATAATTGTTTTTAATCTCAAAGCCCAAAGTTTTATACAGTTTAGATTAGAATACACATCACACACCACATCAAGATCTAAAAAAAGCCAGAAAAAGCCAAATCATTCTAAAATCATTTAGCCAAATCTGTCATCAAAGAAGTTCGGGATTATCACCTTCCAGGCTAACTGGGTGCATTTTTTTATATATGAAAAAAGTATTTTCCAAACGCAGCAACTTACATTTTTCTTTTAATGTTTGGTGCCAGTTTATGAGGAAGATACAATTTTGTTCTCTTGGACTTGTTGGATGGAAATTGTGCTTTTATTGCCAATATTTTACTCATTAATCCAGTTTTGTGCATAAATTTATTTCACATCTCTGGACGGTTGCATTGCTATTGATAGCATATGCTGACGATGTACGTTAGCAAACATAAACATACATTCTTGTAGTAGAGTTAGGCTTTCCAATCCTCACAATACATACAATAAATGATAAAACGAAATAGTTTCAAGCTCTTCTTGCCGTAAACCTCAGTAGACACGCTTTCACATGCAAACTCAACACGCCACTTAAACGGTCACAGGCCTTTATGTTCTGTGAGTAAGAAGCTGAAAGGAAGCTTTGTGATAGTTTCATGCCAGCATTCTACAAGTGCTTAATTTGTTACAGCCTTAATGTCACCACGGTGTGTTGCATGAGAGACAAACAAACAACAGCCAGAGAAACAGTGGGAAAAGAGGCTGTAAGAAGAGGAGATCTTCTATTATAGGATCACAGGAGAAATGCTAAGACGTAAAGAGAGAAACAATGGCAGTGCTCTAAAGATACAGTTACAAATTATCCTCTTTGACTGGTCCAATGTGCACTCTCTCTCTCTCTCAGCTTGTTGATGGTTTCAGACAATCAACAGCTGACAGGGTGAGATGCTGCAACCCGTGATGGGACATCTGCTCCCAGGCTAGACAGACATCTCTGGACACTGAATTTTATGTTAGTAATGCTAATGAATTAAAGAAAGGCTGTCGAACACAAATAAAACAGCAAAGGACTAAACTCTGGACGTAAGGTGATTAGAGACTAGAAATGTTTTCCACCTGTTTATTAAGTAAAAGTTCTGCACAAATATGCAAAATTATTGCAAAAGCAATCATTTTAATGAGTTGACCCAAAAGATAGGACAGTGGAGTGAGAGAGAGGAAGTGAGGCGTGATGGAAACCTACATTGTCCTGCAAAACTGTATGAACACTGTTCAGTGTAGATTTAAAGGAAGTTATAATATCTGTTAAAGAAGTTATAATAATAAAAGGTTCAACTGAAAGTTATTGGCCAAAAATGCTGAATAATCATGAAGTCAGCTCATGCAGAAGTTCTAATAAGAGATGAAACAGAGGCCAGCATACATGTCTGGGGTATATTTTGACCGTAACATGGCAGAAGATAAAGTTTTGGTCGAATATTGTAGTCTATTAAAATGCGGACAAAGTCGTGTTTTTAAGCTTTACTTACTAGTGTTGCCTTAAAGTTCTGTCAATGCTAAATGTATACCAAGTATGTCTTAGGCAAAACTGGGAAACATGTTGTTTTAGTTTGTCCTTGAGTTAACTTTAGAAACACACTTGTGCATGTTAAGTCATGTTACGACTGTCCGATTTTCAGAGCAGTCGTGTAACAGATCCTTCAACACTGAATCTGTGAGGCAGTATCCAGTCATTGCTAAAGCCACTCTGCACGATAGATCAGTGACAGAGGATTTCAATCGGCATTACTTTAGACAGAATCAGAGAAAACTTTGTCTGTTTTCTCAAAACCAAAAGACTTGTGAGAAATGATTTGAAAACAAGGTTTTTATTTCCTTTCTTGGGTCCAAATGGATAGAAAAGAAGCCTCTTTTGAAATAAAAACATTTCTTATTTTTTTTACTAACAATAGTTTAGAAAGGAAGTAAAATACTACAGGAAGGTTGGGAAACTGGACTTGGGGAAACCCAGGACCCCCTGCACAATCTGACACAAACTCACAACGTCCTCTATAACACAGGAAAGACTGTTTGGGACATGTTAACCCCCCAAAACACATGGCAAGATATGTCCAAATAGTGCAGATTTACAATACATATTTTCCTTTTAAACACACAATAAATTAATTTAATTTCAAAATGTTCATTCTTTGTCCAGTAACATCCAGTAGGGGTGTGGACCTACACTTGTTCTCAAGGTTCGATTACAGTTATCAGGTCATCGATTTGGTTCAATACAATATCTCGATGCACTGCAGACTCAATTTAGATTATTAATTTAACCTAATCACGTTTTTGGGATTGTGGAGCACCCAGAGGAAACCCACGGAAGCACAGGGAGAACATGCAAACTCCTTCCAGGAAGGTCACTGGCAAGCCTCGAACTGAAAGCTTCCCCACCATGCCGCCCACTGCATACTCACTTTTAAATTTTAATTTACACGTATATACTTTTGTCAATATACACAAACAGTCAGAAATATGAACTGAAAGTTTAATTTTTCCTTCTTAGTGAAAACACACTTCTTCAACAAATGTTGAAGTGTTGCTGCATCCTTCGCAGCATCCTCTGCATTTGTCACATCTGTTTCAGCAAGAGTGCACAGATCTGTGTCTCCTCTTCTGACTTCTGATGACAGCAAGGCTGCACAAATTGCAGGGTTTTTTTGTCCAAGAACCTCTCTACCATATTATAAGCACTGTTCCATCTTGTTGCAACATCAGTTATCAGCTTGTGATTTGTCAAGCCAAGACATTGCTGTTTCACTTTCAGGCAGTGGCTCGCTGGGGTGCTGCGCTGGAAGAATGTTGATATTCGGCAGATTTTGGCCAAGAGCAGAAAGAGCACGGCCACTTTAAGCACGCTGAGATGCCAGATTCACTGTAGGTGCAAAGCATTTTACGTAAGGGAATGTTGCAAATTGAGCTGCAGCAATCATGTTCGACGCATTCCTCGATGCCATTCCTCAATGACCTGAGACAGTAGCTCTGCCAGATGAGCACCCGTGTGTGACTCATGAACGCCTCTTGTTTGCAGCACATGTGACACAATCCTCCAGTGCTCACTAATGTAATGCGCTGTTATTGTCACATACAACTCTATCATGACCGAAGTCCAGGAATCACATGTTATAGCAACTCAATGAGCTTGGCTCATTGATACCATTACCTGGGCTTTGGTTTCACGGTAAAGTTCCAGCACAATTTTCTCTAAAAAGTGGCAGGGTGAGAGAAACCTGTACCGCGGCTCCAGATTATTTAACAGGTGGTGAAACCCGGTGTTTTAAACGATATAAAAGCGCTGTGTGTCCTTTGCTATAAAAGCAACCACTGCTCTTGTAATTCCTTGCCCTCTGTGAGTTAGACGGCAACGTTGATATCATTTGATCTATTTTTGGTTGAACTGGGTCCACTTTGGCATTGACAGACGTAATAGCTCAGGGTAAAAACGGCTGATATGGTTTCTCAATTACCTCCTGCATAGTTTATTTGTGCGTGGAATGATTTACATGCAGCGTGTGTTTTCTCCAGGTCGTGCTTACCAACTTGTTCATAAAAGCCGAAATGTGTCCAGATGTCTGCTTTTAAAGTAACCTAATCATCCGTCTGCATCGCGATGCATTGTAGAAACGATTAATTTTGATACCCCTAATATCCATTTTACCTTACAATAAAGAACAGATCATAATTAGTCTTATCAAAACCCAGAAGCTGATTTCTTATGTTGAACACAGCTAATTTTAAGCATTTAATAGTGTCTTTGTTTAGGATTTAGTGCTGAATGCAGCCATTATTGATGGTTCCGTTTTATTTCTTTACCTTACTTCAAAATCCACACATGACTTTGTGATTGCAACAGAATGAATGTGAGGTTCACCTTCAGGAACAAAATGCAAGAGCTCAGTGACTATTTTTGCCCTGTCGTTAAAAAAAAAAAGAGTAAAATTTCAGTTAGATTTAAAGGTCAGACTATTTCCCAACTCTAAAGAATCAATTGAAGTCAACTGCTGAGGAGAACAGGTCTGAAAAAGCTCAATCTTTATAGTGGATGGCCTTGGCCAGTTTAACCTGCACTTTCTCACAAGCAAATCACATCATTTTTAAAAGAACCAAAGCTATTCATGGACTGTAGAGATAGTGAATGTATAGCTGGTGCTATCTTGATTAAGAGTGGATACTGATATGGGTCGTACAGCCCTCAAATCTTCACTTAGCAAACAAAGCTACAAGAGCACCATCTGGAAATTGCGGGTCAGAGAAGAGGAATAGGACATAAACACGTTATGAATAAAAGAGATGTCAAAGGAAAGATGTAAGAAACAGGTAGATTGAGAAAACAGGCCAGCGCCTTTTGCATTTACACTCAAACTCACACACACTGATGCAGCCGACGAAATCAAACACAAAGGCACACAAATTAATACTGAGAAACCGTGACACTCTAAGACCCCTGCTGTGTGTGAGAGCCCCTTCAAAAATCTGCATAAATACATATGCAAATGTGCGGGTCAACTGATAGACAAGTGAAGAGTGTGCAAAGAAACATATTTATGCATCTCGGAGCAAAAACAATACTTTCCCAAGCACAACACCATCAGTTTTTTAAAGAACCTGTTGCCTTTTGAGAACTCTATCAGTTCTCAATGTTTTTTTGTAAATTAGTTTTATATATTTTGTAATATCAAGACCTAAATAATGAAAAATGAGTAAATATCGTTCCCATTTTCATTTTTGGATGGACTATGCCTTCAACAAAGAACATCTCAACTCTCCTGCTTTCATTGTATTGCCCTCTGAAAAGAGACTCTTTCAGGTATTATTTCCTGTGTGAATGCATGTGTTTTCGTAATTGTCTTCAGCAGAGGCACGAAAGTGTAGACAAGGCTAGCCAACCGGTTTAAACCAGCCCAAAAGTCAGAGCCTCTTTTGCCCCTGGGTCAAAACAAAAAGAAAAAAAACAAAACAAAACAAAAACAGGACGAGTGGCATTTGATACAGGCGACAGGTATGAGGGCTGCATGAGTGTGAGAGAGTGTGTGAGCGTGTGGGTGTGTGTTTGACGTCTCGCACCTGGAGCTCAGCCAAGTTGATCTAGAAATGGACAGTCACCATCAGGCCATACGACAACCTCCCCCCACCCCACCCCCCGCGGGTGGTTTTCGACTTGACCCACCGTTAACCTAAAAAACACATGCTCAGCTACCACTGCTCTCCTTCAACAACTTTCCCTTTCTTTGTATTCTTCCTTCTGGCAATGTCTGCCAGCTGATCTGATACTTTGAAAAATTCTCTAAATACCATTGATACATTTAACTTCAGTTACAAGCAACCCTCCTTTAGCCTGCTACAACATATTTCAACCCAATTCACTTAATCTGGCTCTTTCAATGATTCTGACCTACTGCTGACTCCGCCTCCTACCATCATGTGGAAATTACACAAAACCATCACCTCACCTACTAACCACCATAAATGTTGACTAGGAGTAATCACGACTTTTTCAAAGTCGATGTCAAATGTTTAGGGAAGAATTATTTGTGATAAAATAAATGAAGAGATTTCTTTCCAAAGCCCCATAACTCCATTTTGATGAATTTGAGGAAAAATATGTTTCTTCAGACTAAAGTTTAATTTTCTGTTCCAAACTTTCAGAAAGCACCTCAAAGTCATACAAACAGGAAAAAAGTCAAATCCAGATTTTACTATTTAAAATTTTTTAAATCAATTCCATAATAGCTGGGAAATGGTCTGATTCTATTCCTTCTTCATCAAATGATTTTCAAAAGATTATAAAATGGTAACTAGCTATAAAACAAACTTTTGCTACAGATGACAGCTGGCATTTTTCCACCTCTTCAGCACTTCATCTTCTTTGCGCTGTTCTTGGTTTAATGGAGTTATGGCATTTTGTGAAAAAACTTTACTGCCGTTTATCACGTTTTGGAACCAAACTCAATTCTATTCTTACACCTTTATAACAGATTTTCATTGAAGGTTCCCATTAAAAACAAAGAGATCATATAGTACAATAAAATTGAATATTGAAAACAAGAGCACAGTGCTTTACGCTTTAGTAATTAAAAAGTGACTATTCAGAGAGAATTTTTTTTAAATCATTATAATTTGTCATATTGTTAAAGGTAATGCTAAATAATGTTCCCTTGTTTGGCCAACGATGCAAAGATTTAATACATCACCCTGTAACCCAGAATGGTTACACTCTTCCGTGGGGATATAAAAGCTTACTCAGAGGCTGTGATGCCCTTTCTTTTTTAAACCGGCGGCAGAGCGATGTGCTCTAGTGTTTAGATGAGTACACCTTTGTTTATCTGTTTATATTGAAATAAATTGTCAATATTGCTGTGTCCTTACACTTTGGCTAGAGAGTCGGTATTATAAAACAGATAGAAAATATTTTTTTATAGCACTACCGTAATTTCCGGACAATTGAGTGCATGTCGATGGTAAACGGACAGATTTTAATTTTTAAATTAAAGAAATGTTTGTTTGTAAAACAGCCGTAACAGGTTATCAATAATAATCATCTTCGTCCTGGTCAAAACAGCTCAGAATAACTTCCCCAAACACTTTGTCACTGTCATCTCAAGGCAGTTTCGCCCTTTCGAGGTTCATCATGCAGCAGCTCAGCTTTTCGAAGCTCACTGGTGATCGTGGATCACACTGGTCCAGTACAGACTTGAGCAAAATTGCCTCTTTGTATTCGGTTACTTGTGGTAAATGATTTCAGAGCTCTATTCATCCAAACCTCTACCTCTATCCAAAGTGCCACTTTAAATGCACGAGTCACACTGTTGCGAAGCTGCAAATGGTTTGTTATACCCTGAAGAATCACAGCTTGAATTCCTATTTATGTCTGTCAAAGTGCGAAACAACTGTTCAAAACACAAACTTGAGTCTTCCTCTGTGCAGTACCTGGCCACGGGCCTATCTCACTACTGCACTTCATATGAGAATACCTCCTGGATGCATGGCTTTATGAAATTCTTTAAATTTGGGGTAAAGGGGTCATAGCCAGTGAAAAAAGTAGCAGCGAATAGCATTGAAATTAACAACATTATTGCTTTCCTTGTGATTTCCCTGGGAACACACATCTTGGGTGTAGATTGTTTTAAAATAAATTTTCTATGTTGATATGGGCTCATCAGAGTTCTTTCTAAACCTGAATATTTCTCATCTGCCTATCCATCCATCCATCCATCTATGTATAAATATATTGAAACATTGTCTATAGTGACTTTAGATTCATTGCGATTACCCCGATGTAATTTAACATACAGATGAATGAAATGAGCGTCTATATTGAAGATTGATATTTTGCATCAGCTTTCTTCCTTTATCTAATGATCTACAGGTGGCACTCCAGACATAATCTGATAATGTTTGGGAGGGTCGTCACCCTCGACACTCTACACATGCAGATCTGAATTATCGGTCTGAAGTTTCATGTGACAACAGGCCTTGATCGAAAAACCTTGGCACCAACGGGACATCACACATCTGATCGAATGAGTGGTGCCAATGAAAAAGAGTATTGATTGCCATATCAAATCCATTTTTCACAAGGAGAAAGACCAATGATTTCATCAATATTTCCTTGCCATCCGAAGATTTGTGCAGATCTCAATTCGGATTGTTATGTAGAGGCCTTTAGCCTACTTCTAGAAGTCACAGAAAGAGAAACACTGCCGTAGGGTACAGTATGTGCAACCAAATGATTAATTATTGGTATTGGTTAGTAGATGAGTACCTTTGTGTTCACCATCAAAAAATCTAGCATGACTGCTAACCAGATCAGGAACAAATGTGTAATTTTTTTATTTTTCCAGTACTGAACTTGACCCCTCCTCAGCCTCTTTCTAAAGTCTTCCACAAGAATCACACCGAAAGAAAGAATGAGCATTGTGAACATTCACCAAGAACACATCTGCATTTAAGGATGAATTCAACTACACTTGCTAGAAAGAAGAAAGGAATTAAAAAATGATGGTGTACTCCTCATCAACCGCATCTCTCTTCCCTCTTTTCAAAACTTGTTTTAGGTCTTTTTATGAATGTTTCTCTTTATTTCTGTTTCTTCTAAAGCTCTTCAGCAAGCGAGACATAGCTCATTCCAGCATTACCCCCTCCCAGCTCTTTTCAAGATAAACAAAGTGCCTCAAGTTCAGGCCCCACCCCGGGACCCTTAAACAAAGCCATCTATCATGCTGTCTGGCCCGACCTGTTTGGCCAAAGCCAGGGCTGCCTCAGCCTCCGAGCCCCCCGCCCTGAGCACAATCCCCCCATTGTGTATCCAGAGGCCTCTTCTCACACCCCATGACATGGACACAGGGTTAAGTCAGGCTCCGGAGGAGAGCCCGCACCTGTGATGGGGCAGATAAAGGTACCGCCAGCTGCAGGTTAGTGTACGTGAAAATCAAACACAGGTGATGCTTCTTCAATCTACTAGTATTCCTTAAAGGTCCACTGCAGTACAATGGTGTTTTAAATGTCATATCTTTAACCCTTGTAGTTCAAAACCCTTTAACCCATGGTTCAAAGTGGTAATCAACAGTAAAAATCTCAAATTTTACCTCTTCCCAACAGAAAAGACCAACAAAAAAGAGTGTATTATTATTATTTGGTGTCATGGCTTTGCAATCAAAATAGGTCGTAATGGAATCAATGGGGCACGAACAATAAAAATTTTGGTGTTATTTAAAAACAATAAATCCAAGGTAAAAAAAAAATAAAAAATCACAATCATTTTCCGAAAATCAGAGACAAGATAAGATCCTGGCAATTAAAAGAAAAAAAAATCTGAAATTTGTGTGAAAATGGAACAAAATTTTGAAATATATTATTCATATATAAATATTTATACAAACGACACACAAACGCAATACATTCATCCACAGTGCCTTTCGAGTTTTTGAAAAATTAAAGCATTTTCACCAAAAAAGAGTGAAAATAAAATTTTTCACCAAAATTCATTCAAAAAACTATAGCCCAATTTAGACCCTAAATCACCCTGAAGTGGCTGGAAACATCCCCAACAACACAAAAGGGTTATGCTACATATAAGATATAAACTACGTAAAAGATCCATCCTCTCAACATACCACATGCACTTCTCAGAATGCTTTATTTAGATGTGATGAGGTTGTGCAAAAATACGGAGGTCAACACTGACAGAGAGCAATTCAAAGGCTAAAAATCACAAATTAAAAACTGAGTTATTCGAGTCAGTTCTGAAAAAACTGTAAAAACAGATTGTATATGTGTCATTTTGTGATGGTAGGTCACATGATGATTGCCAGCCTGCCACCTTCAGTCTGACAGGCTAATTGCAGAAGTCACTCGCTAGCTTAAACTCAGCGAAAACTCAGAAATCTGCTTCTACATGTGGCTTTAACAACGAAAGGAACAAACAGTACAGCTTTCAGGTTCCATGAAACGATTGAGAGACAGAACTTTGAGGAAACACATCTCATCACTACACCAGAAAGTAATGCTTGAAATTGGTCTGTATTGGCTTTTGGTTCTTTATGCCTGTGGTGTGTTTTCTGAGGCTCTAGTACAAAACCCTGTTTCCATCCAATTCATGGTCAGGCTGTATCTTCGACGTACACTGGCTGCTGGTTTGTATCCTATCAGATATTTTCTGCTACAGCATGAATATTCAGAAGTGTTGGCCAATCATAGTAGTGAATAATTCTTATATCAATTCTTATATGTAAACTTGCACATAGTAAGAAAAGATGGAGCACAACAACAAGACACAAGATAGTTATTCTGCATCAACAAGGTTTCTCCAAGACAATTCTTTAAAAGCAGACTGATGTTTGAAGAAAAATGGAAGATGTCCAGCAGTGTCCTAGCTTAGAACTGGCAGAAACCACTGGGACCTAGTTAAAGCCAAAAAGCCATACCTCCAATTTAGAAACAAGGCCAAACAACTCAAGTATGCACAAAACAGGAATCGTCACACCATCATACGTCAGACAATAAAACTAAAAGGCAGTTAAATTCTGAAAAATTAGATCAAATTAAAACCTCATGGCATGAACATAAAGTCTTTACTACAGTAAGTCAGGTCAATATTCTTTAAAAGATTCTTTAACAGAACTAAAAATAGATAAAACTGACATTTTGAGACAGTTAATCATTGTAACGCAGATTAAAGAAGTATATTTCATTCTATTTTCAACAATAATAAACTGGAAAATCATTCCCCTCTGCATTTAAGAACATATGTTATGAGCTCTGCGATGGACTGGCGATCTGTCCTGGGTGTACCCCCACCTCTCGCCCAGTGTGAGCTGGAGATAGGCACCAGCACACCCCTGTGACCCTGAAAGGGAATAAGCGAGGAGGAAAATGAATGAACGAATGTTATGAGCTCTTACTTTTAAATTCAAGTGTTGTTGTTTTTGGTCAAGTGCTCACAAACAGAGCCATCATTTGTCAAGGATGAAATTTGTGTTGAGAAGTCAAAATCTATGTCAATAATTCATGATGTCACACATTGGATTCAATCTCCTTTGGGTTTCCAATGTTTTAAAAAACACTAAATAATCCATTATGAGGCATCATGTAGCACTAATCCAACTACATTCTGTTTGGAGCCATCAATCTTTCATGACGTTGTCTCATGGCGGCTATGCTAAAACCTAGAGGATGTTTGTTTAGTTACAATACATGAAATATAGCAAAACACTGAAGTAAAAGTCTGCAACTGGTTCAGTTCTCAGTTCTGCTCTGTTTATTATTCCAGAGCCTGTCGCACATCAACTGAATAAACTCATAATGGGCTAATCAAATATGCAAAATAATTGGCAATTACCTAGAGGGACTAATGGTCATTAGAATTTACAACAAGGTAATGAACTAAAGTCTGTGTGTACCATGCATATTCATAAAGCAATCAGGGCTTTGAAGATTAAAGAAGTGCTTCAAATTCAAATGAGCTGCAGAATATTATCAGTCAGATTCAGAGAGAGAGAGAGAGAGAGGTAGAGAGAAAGAGAGTTTGCCATGATAAAAGACTAAACATTTTCTTACATTCCTCTTCAGCTTCTAAACAGTCCTTTTGAGTGAAACACTACCTTTTTATGACTCTGACACGTAGCAGAGCTAATTAAATAATGCTTACAGCCATTTCATCTTTTTAAGTGATTATTTGGAACACTGATGGTATGTTTAAATGTGTATGAATAGCACCAAACAGTTTCTTTTCACACTACTGCATTAATATAGACGTTTCCAGCTCCTGAGAATGGAAATGAAGTTTGCAGGTACGGGTGCGACACAATAAAAAGAGCCTAAAAAGTAGACGGCGACAAACAGACAAAAACAGACCGACTTTCAGGGAACCGTGACCCTAGACTCAGACAGAGAGGGGCCTCTCAGGCTTTATCTCATTCTATAGAGCACAGATAAGACACACCAGCTGCAGACCACACACCCACATGTACATGCATGCACAGACTTACACATACATAGTGAATTCATCTTATTAAAACAATAACTTTTTATAGTGGAACTACTCACAATTAGCAAATTAGCCTTTCCTTTAAGCGAATTTACATCTGCTTCAACGAATTTCTATGTTCTGCAAATTGTTCAAGGGGTATGCTGAACTGCTCTTACAGGGATCGTGTTTTTTTGGTGATGTGCCCTCTTAAAAGGACGAGTGATTTTGTGAGGCATGTCGGAACCCAGCTCAGGCGTTCTCTTTTTTATCTGAGAATGGCTGACAGATTTCATCCAAAAAGGCCCTGTGATTCACTTTCAAACCAAAACGATTCAGTCGCCATCGAAATGAGCTAATGAACGAGCTAAATCTGAAGTGTATTTTTCCACATTTCAAAAGCTCGTAATCAATTGTCGATAAAACACAATACTTGCCGTCCTGGTTGGTCTGTTTATCTCCGCACTAAGATACCAGTATTTTCACTAAACGCCAAAAGTTTAGTGAAACCAAGAAAAACACAAAGAAGATAACGTGCTGAGGATGTGGAAAGATGACGGCTGTAGAAAAAGTTTAGAATCATTTTATAATAATTACACAAATATGGAACAGAATCAGGCCATTTTCCAGCTAATCACCAGTTGTGATGTCCTAAAGTTAACGGCAGGTGAAAGGAGGATGAGTCTCACTTGATCAGGCAGTGGATAACTCCGTGGGTTGAAGAAATTAGTTCAATAACGGCAAATGGGTTCTGCCTTGGATTTATAGCGCTTTGTGTAAAAAAGGAACCATGGTTTTATCGCATTTTGAGAATAACAAAATGTATATATATTGTTTGTATGACTAAGGTGCTTTAAGAAAGGAACCTGGTTTTCCTCAATTCACCTTTGTGCTTAAGAAAACACATTTTTGCTCACATTCATCAAAATGGCGTTTTGGGGAAAAAATGGCATATTTTCTATTGATTTGCCTTAAACAACAAAATTATAGAGAAAGTCTCAAAGGAACAATTAAATAATTGATGGGTTGAATTGAAGCACCATAAGAGCCTAACAGACGGTTTGTTTGGATTTGAAGGAAAAGTCATAGATTACCGGTACTCTCTCTATCTACCTCCATGTTTAATTTCTACATCTCACTCTATATCAGTTCAACACCTGCTAATACACTAAAACCTACCATTTTAAGGGTGCATACAGAATAATGAAAACTTATTTTCAGCTCAAAAAGTAGCTTGCTGACTAAGTTACAGTGATCAAAACATGTGGCATTAGTTCATTATTAGGGGTGTAACGGTTCACGGTATGTATTGAACCGTTTCGGTACGGCCTGTTCGGTTCGGGACACTTGCGTACCGTTTCGGTATTCGGTATTTGTATTAAATAATATAAATGTATTATTAGCGCGATATTAAGCGCAGCGGAACCATTTTTCCTAGGCGAGTTTCCGCATGGACGCTATTGAGGGACGTGCAGCTCTACTGTGCGACACTCAATAGCGTCCGTGGGGAAAATCGCCTTTGGCTTCCCTGTTAAAATACATAACGGGGATAGACGAGTGGATAAATTTAAAGTTGTATGCCGACATTGTTCCACGGAGATCGGGCAGGCAACACATCTAACATTTTCTACTGCTGGAGATATTGTCACTGCAACCAGATCTGTGCTCTCTTCAGAAAATGTGGATAGGTTAATCGTTTTAGCCTAAAACTTGAATAGTTAGTTTTGTTGATATATAAGCTGAAGCTGTTGCTAGTGTTAAAAGTTTTCAGGTCCTAACTAGTTGCAGTATTTCATTTTTTATTTAGAAAATGTGTAATTCTTTATAAAGAGTGCAATTTATTTAAAATATCACCCAAATGTGTCACTTTTATTTATTTTATGCAAGAATTCTATTGTGTATTGGCAGCTTTTCAAAATAAAGATTATGTAAGTTTTAATTTTTTTGTACCGAACCGAATTAACCGAACCGAGCTCTCCAAGACACTGTACCGAACCGAATACAATTTTAGCGTACCGTTACACCCCTATTCATTATTTAAAGAATTCAAGCACACAAGAATCAAAAAACCTTTTCATTCACATCTACATCCGTGTTAACGTAACAGTAACTAAGATGTATGTGCTTTCTTTATCAGCAATGTTACTAATCATACAGACGTTAATATTACAACTACCAAGAATCTCTCTCCACTGCTTTCAATCGTGGCAAGATTTATTTTCTTGTCCCAAAGGTATTTTATTAGTGGAATTGGTAGGGAATAACCGTGAATAATAAATGCAAATATATTGCCACTTTAACCATTGCGATGAAACTCAGTACTAGCTAGATTATGAAGAACATTCATAAAACAATTTAGAACAAAAACATTATAATGTACCATTACTAGATAATATCTATGACAACAGACATGCACATAAGTCGTTAAGTTCAGATTCACACACTCGTCAAACCTTCCATAACATTTCATAACATTTCATGTTTTTCAGCTTGAAAAATATACTTTTTTATTTTTAGTTTGATGTAAAAAAAGACGATGGTCTACTTTACTTTATTTATTTGTTTTATATTTTGTAACTGTGTTATTTTAATGTAACATATCTGCATAACTGCTTTGTATGGCTAGAATAAAAAATATTATTATTGTAACACTGCCTACAGTATTCAACCTGGCATCAACACAGGCAGCTCATCATGCTTAGCTTACAAGAGGGGTACTCAGAGTTTAATATCTGCACAAATTCAGCTTTAGAATCACCAAAGAAAAACTCTCAGAAGCTTGCTTTGCTCTTCTACATCAGCTCTGCAGTATTGCTTCAACAAAACCCTTTTCAGTGACCTCTGCAATGTTAAAACCTAGTTACTGCGTTGCTGCAGAAAAATGAACTACAAAATGTTCGACAATTTTTGCAGATGCCATAGTTTCACTCCTTCTCAAGATGTCCTCAACCGAAATGTTGTACAGGCCCTAAAATGAGAGATTTCCCAATGCAATGGCATATGGTTTCTGGTCATAAAAAATTAGGGCTTGCCTTCCGGAAGATCAGGAAACATATATTTCAACATTTCATTTTAAACTGATGGGGCTTGGTTTGTACTGAATTTTGTTTGTTATTAGATGCCCCCAAATGAGGCAACATTAACCAATGCTTTGAGACATTTCCTCTTCATTAGAAGTAGTGCCCAGGCTCGACAAGACCCTGATGGTGACTGACATCTGACTTGACCAATCAAGAGGTAGAACCAGACATGAAAAATAACCTTGAACTAAAGTTAAACATTATATTTGGGCATATCGAAATGACGGTTTTCGATGTACATGTAGTTATTGTACCATTTTTCACATTTATTTTCTGTTCCAAATTGGAATGTCCAGATGTAAACTATATTTGAACTAATCCAAAGAAGGCAAAAAGTAAGCAGAAAAGTTCTCACTTATGTCCAATCAGATTCAAAACAATGACGATTGAAATGCTAAGCATCATGTCCCACCATACTTTACCCCTAAAATGTATGACATTTTAGCATTGAAATTTAACAAATCTCTCTCACTAGGCAAAATAAATTGTTAATTTATTTTAATCTATCAATTATTAATGATCTGGTGCCTAGAGTTAACTCATGTCAAGATGCAACTAATCAAAAAACTGATATAAATATTGATTTATCTAAAAATATTTTAATATTGGGAACACAGGTTCTCTAATTATGTGAAAGCAATAGTGTATGGATATGTTTAAAATGGTATTCTTCCAGTCTATTCATCAGGTGAAACAGAGTAGATGGAGTAACAGAGTTTAAGTAAAGTATGTAAAAAAATTGAGAGAGAGGGACCCAGAAAGTGAGGATATGATCTACGCTTCTCAATTCTGATGCAATTCCAGAGCAATTCACATGCAACTGACACAAGGTGGTCAATGACAGTTTGCCCATCATAGTACTTGATTATTTCTGCAACCCACTCCTTAGGTTGGTTGACATATTATTGTATCCCTACACCTTGATCATCTAGTAAAACGTTAATACCATCATACATATGTCATTATCATTTTTTTACTTTCATAGGTGCTGCTTGCAAACTAATACATTATTCAGTGCAGTATAATTAAGCTAGTACAATTTGTATTTAAAATTACGTATGTGATGTACAAAATGTATCTCCTTCACTTGTTTTGTGAGACAGAAAAAAAAGTGTAATATCAGGAGGGCAATATTTCAGATGAACGAGGTCATGACCTGAATGTAAATAACCGTATTGCAAGATAGGAGCATGTCACAGTGGCGAACGAACACTGCTGTTAGTCAGCTACAAATATAGAAACATCACCACACTACATGCTCCCGTCTGCTCTGTGCCAATGTCCTAACAGATGCCCGCTGAAAGGGAAACCCTCGGCAGAGTCTGCCAAGTCAAATGCTCCGTCATGTTGTGTCCAGACACACACACACAACAAAAGCTCTGTGTGGAATCACAAACAAATCTGTAATGTTTCATCTCAGTTAAACTACTCTGAAAACCTCTGTAATAATTCTGTAAACAGGTCATCTGAATTATTGGTAAAAGTTTGAAACAATAGCTGTGTGTAAATCATTATTTTAATCACATGCTGCCTCCAAAACCATTATAACACTGGGAAAAATTAACATAGATTTTTGGCTGGAGAGATTAAAAAATCAAACGTATACATTTTTTTTTACGCCCTTGAACAAAAATGTGTAATATTGGAATGCTTTTACCGGTAGAAAAGGCCTGTAAACCTCTTTAGCGATCGCTGGCAATGGGGGATCCCCAAACTTCCTGTCTCCTGTTCCACTTGCTTTGCTCCGGCTAATGGTCCATAACTCTCCCCGGTAACAGAACAGTGGATCAAAGCCAAAGACATCAACTAGGCCAAGAACACCAGCAGACACTGGATAACTTTACTTAAGAGTCTATTTAGTTGTTTTTTAAAAGTAACTCATCTTTACACGTGTATTACATTTCTGCTTTTCTGCTGACACTTATCCAAAGCTACTTAGTTTTCAAGAAATCTGAATCGATCAGTTTGGAACCCAATGCCTTTGCATTGCTAGCACAATGCTCTATTGACTGTGCCACATATGATGTGGGGAGTTTATTTCCAAAACGCAGTAAATAGTGGAAAGTGAATCTTTTTTATTTTTTTTAATTTGAAAAACCCATAATCCCATAATTTTCCACAAAACTCAATTCTTGTCATGTAATGCAGTAACCATGATAAATGCCAGTCTTTTTACAAACCGCCATAAGTCAATTAAACCAAGCACAGCGCAAAGAATATGAAGTGTTGAGGGTAGAATGTACAGACGCTGTCATCGTTTTTTCTATCATTTCATGAAGACAGTCCATTTTCCAGCTGATCACAGTGAAAACCAGCGGAGACATAACAAAGTCAACGGGAAGTGAATAGGGGAGACTGGGGGACACGGCTCACTTGGGACCCGGCAGCAGAAAAATCAGTGATTCAAAGCAGGGTTCTGACACTGTTTTACTGATCTATTCTGGAACCAACAACTTGATTCATCATTGAAGTTGTTTGTTATTGTATTTTGAACCAACTCATGAAAAAAATTGATATATTAAGTATAATAATTGGATTTATAGAGTATTTTAAAAAAGAGCTATGGGGTCACATTTTGGCAAAAAAGTTACTTAAATAAATATCAAAATATTACTTTTTCATGTTTGTACAACTTTATGAAAGTTTAGATTTTCCTCAAATTACTTTTGTGCTAAAGAAAACTCATTTTGGTGTTTTGGGGGAAAAAAATTATGTTTGCTATGTCACAAACATAATCTAGAAATACACAACACACATTAAATGCTACACACAGTGAACAAAATGTTACATTAACATTTGGGAAGTGTTTAAAACCAAGAGCTTAAGTAGATTATGACATTTATCTTTATTTAGTATTACGTCACCACCAGTTTTAATCTTTAATCAAATCTACATAAGTGTCGACCATGTCAGAATTGGCTTTAAAATCTGCCTCCCATCTAAAATATCCAATTTCAGCTAATTAGCTAAACTTTTCAATTCAAAGTTTCGTGCAACAATCCGATCGACAATCATGGGAGCCAACGCGACATCACACACCTGACTAAACAATAAAAGAGTTCTGCACTTCCATATCATGTAAAAAAGCCACTCGTGGTGCAGGAAACGACTTTGTACAGGAAACAGGAAAGAAATAGAGCGTTACAAATCCTCTTTTCTCAAAATTTTTATCAAAAAGCTCCCACTGATCAGCCACCAACAGTAAAAACCACCACTCGACATCCAGGATTTTTGATTTCCTGTTTCAACGTGTGGTTTGGAGTACATCAATTGTACCGTAAACGCCATCTTCAGGCAGGAATTGTCATTGCATCAATATTTCCCGGACGAAGAAAAGCCATCGGAAGATTCAGGCTAATCTCATTTTTGATCTGTGTGTAGAGGTTTTAAATCAACTTGGTGTAACTGGTTTCACACAGAGTAGAAATATGACTGATTATAAAATACCTTTGCGCTCTTTTGATTTCTTTTCAAGGAACCTTAATGAAAACGACATTATCAATATTAAGCTTCAAACTTTCATTTTGTAACATTTGTTTCTGTGAGTGTGCCTCTAAAAACTGTAAACACTGTTTGAAAGTGTTGATTGAAACCTTATTGGGTGTTTCTACAACTTGTCCATTTCCACATTAGAACTATCCTGGCCAATGTTTTGTAGAATAGGTAATGAATGGACCAAATGGCTGGGAATGTAAAGAAAATATAATTTCCACTTTTGGTTGTTCTATTTGTATTGAGGTGTTCACTTGAAAATATCAAACGTTCATGTCATCCAGGTTTTTACACGAGACACGTTTTTAATTATCACTTTTCTCTCTGTGTTTGCACAATGTCAGACTCAACATGGGAACAAGAAGATGCTCCAGCGCTTATTAAACAATAACAGCAGACGGAATCTCCAATATCAGCCTCAAGGAAAATGGCTTCACATGGATGTACTTAAGAAAATAACCCCCCAGAGATACTAGATAAGGGGGCAGGGGGGTGGAGGTGGTCTGGATTGCTTGAGCTCATCGTCTGGACGCTCACGGGCTTTCAGACTTGAATGAAATGGGGGGGGGGGGGGTTGTATTAAAACTCAGTGTCCACATGCATATCTTAAATTGTTTATCATGCAAATGTCTCCAAGCGTGAACCTTTAACGGATTCAGCATTTACAGCCTTAGCAGAATTCCATCTGGTCTGATGGACATCTGCTTGCACAACGCGACAGATCACGCGTGTGCTTTACATGTAATGGCGACTGGGTGTGACCTGTCTGGACCAGGATAGCCATTGAGAATTTCAACCAGGGCTTCATTATATGCTTCCTTACTGCAGTAATGAATGCTCTCTAAATACAATGCAAAGTTTGCATCTTCCACTTGTTTATTGAGATGGTTGAAATATTGAACATAATATAGCAATATATGTGATTTAGCATTGATGACATTTATTATACTTTTAAAATCCACAAATGTTGAGCACGTACGGCTGCTAGTCCAAACCTGCAAATAAAACAGTTACAATCTTACTAGCCAATTAAAGCAAACTATTTTTAAGCCCCGCCTTCATGAAAGCCTTCTGCCAGAATGCCAAATGTTATTTTAAGTGCAAAAGAAAGCAAAAAAGCTTCCCAAGCATTTTTTTTTTAGTTTTGCTCAATTAATTTGATTCGATTTTCACAAAAATTTATGCAAATGCACACCTTGAGACAAAATAAACCGAACCAAGAATGTTCAAATTCAGTCAAAAAGCAAAATAAAGTTTGGCTCTGCTAAGTTTTGTTGGTTTGTTTGTGTCAGGATGTTTTGTGGTCATTATTTTGTCCTCATGCTATTGGGAAATAAAAACACAGCTTGGTGGCACTCTACACACAATCTCACAATGCTTTCACAATTAAAACAAAGGAATTTGCATGTGTTCCTTTGTTGTCAAGGGTGCCACTTTTTTTAGAATAGCTAGTTTAGCACAAAAATTACAATGCAAAATATTCTTACATTGTTTATTAACCTTACTAATGAAATTAAATTGAATAATTAAAGCTGCAAGCAGTGATCAAAGGGCTCAAGAACCCCAGGAGCTTCAGTCTTGCAGTTTTACAGGGTTATTGAATTCCTGTTGGTTTCGGAAAAACCTTTTTTGTAGGTCTTGTTCCAATACAGATTTCAAACGTCCTTCAAACACAGCTGAAATAGCAGTATAAAATAGCAGAAAATGTGATATCCCTGGTTGACAATAAGTGGCACTATAGGCTGCTGCATAAATTCGTTCAGACATGAATTCTTAACAAGCATGGCAAATTTGAGTCCCATCAGATATTGCATGGCTAAGTTATTATCAACTTGCTGTTTATGGCAAAATTTCCAATTTCAACGCCAGACTTGCATACATAGTTCAATGAAGTAGATTTTTTAGGTTTTTGCGAAATAATCGACTTTTCCGACAATTCAATGACTTTTCAAGCAAATTTAGAACCTGTGCAAAAATGTGCAGAAAGCCTCTAATGACTGCCATTTTGATTAAGTATTCAAAACAGAAATGCAATTATTTATATAGTTTAAAAAAAATGTAATAATAATCTTAACTTGCACAAATGAATAAAATACCAATTTAAAGTGTGACCAACAATAATTACTAAGATGTCAAATTATCAAATGCATACCCACAATATATATGATTTAAAATACACGATGCATGATTTATCACTGTTTCTAACTCAAAAGGAAAAACTATTCCATAGTGACCAGTGAAATTCCATAGTGACCAGCAACTATTGCACACTTTTCAGCTGATTTTTGTGTCTTTATTTATCCATGAGGATTCCCCACTCTGCAGATTTACATACACAAGAGAGAAATGAGTTTGTGACTAGCCACAAGAGAGAACTGAGGAAATGTCTATTGATGGTTACAGTGATGAGGAAACCATTGACCCTTTGCAATCTCTTCACAAACTGATGTTTCTTTACCAGAGAATATTTTGGACTTTGTAAACAAGTAATTAAATATTCAGGTAATGAAACATGGCGGCTTTGCTCTGCATTTAAATTAATGCTGGATTTTTCACAAAAGTTATAATTTTTTTTCATCTTCCATTTCTGGTGCCCCTTGGATGCCCCAATGATGTGGCAGCATTGTTAATGTTGGTTTTTATTTATAAATTTAAAATCAAACAAATAATTAATTTGCAGCATTAAACCTTAAACATCATATTAAAACACTTTTCTACCATCTGACCAAACATTGGTTGCTCTACCTGTTAAACTCTCCTGCTTGGGTCGTAATCCGTGTGGTGTCAAGGCTAAATGCTCCTCTCCATGGGGTGAAACTTGAACCGCCATCTCCACCGGGACGCTGGCTCGCCGCTGGCCTGCGGGAGGGGGTGATGGGGCCAAGCCTGAGCTCTTGTCCATGCACAGGCGTCCTTGGCACTCCCTGCGTTTGTGCTCGATGAACAGCAGGATGTCAGCCAGAGGAAACCTGGAGCCACACTGACCACAGGTGAGGAGGTCCTGGTCCCCTTTAGGGGTGCATGGTTTTGATCCTGGACGGCTTCCTTCAACCTCTGGGATATCCCCCGTCACAGGCTCAGCTGTGAAAGAAAAAACGAGGGGTGAGAAAAAGGGTTGAAAAAAGGGAATTCACAGAAAGTTTACACTGGTTTTTAATATCTCTCAGAATATATTGTTCAGTGGAGTTTTCATTTTTAGGTGAAATCTATCTTTTGATCAAATTTATGGTAATAGAATGTTTTATGCAAACGGTTCATGCATCACACTTATGTTTATTTCTAGATAAAAAGCAAAAGGTGTTGAAATATTCAGAAGAGTTACATGCCAAACATAGACAAAGACACATTCATTGCAACAATATTTAAAAAAAGTTTGGAAGTAATAAAAAACATCTCCTAAATCAGGAAATGATAAACTGCTCTGAAAACAACTAAAATTTCTTTTTTTTCTCAAAATGAAAGTGGATTTTGGCAGTTTGTAAAATTATGACTTTATATAAATAATAATTGCTGATTTTAATGACCAAATTCTTACTTTCATTTACTACATGACAAACTTTAGTGCGATTCATTTGTAAGGTCACTTCTACTTTTTTCTATTTTTTGTCTCGCTAATCACATGGTCTTGGTGAGTTTTAATCTGCCAGGGCCAGTTCTCTTAAGGCCTGTACGCACCAATCTGAATTTTCTGTCCGAAGTTTCATTACAATAAAAAAAGCTAGTACATTGAAAATGTGCATAATTATTTTCCATTTTACATTGGATCTATGTGGATAAATTGTATGAAAAAAGACATGTGACTGAATAACATAAGCCATTGTTTTTTGTTTGTTTTTTTTGGGGTGGGGGGTAAATAATCATTTTGAGTGTACATACATGAAACCTTTTGTATCCACAAAACATACATACATTGTCAGAAAAGACATATTTAGAATGTAATATATGGAAATATATTTTGTGCATATTTGCTAAATCTGTCTGTTTACATCCTTAATCAACTGGAGACTATTGCTAACGTATTCCATACATCTATTGGATCCATTATTTGACCTTATATAGTTACACCTTATATATCTCTCATGCCACTGATAGCCAGGGAGACACTGATAAGAAAGCGACCAGAAAGCAAAGAAAACAGTGATTGCCCATGCAGTAGGGGGCTGTTCACTTTAGTTGCGTGACCCTGTTCATTATCCTGCCAATCTCACGTCTTAATGAACCCAACACCTCTGAGAATCAAAAAATAGATTCTAATTTGACTTTGAGATGATTGGAACCTATTTAGTTTGAAGTACTGGAATCCTCTGAACTGAGGTTAGTTATTGAGGGGAGGATGTGGGGTAGTTCCCAGCAGACAGACAGGCAGAAGAATTGAGAGAGGAATCGAATACATATTGTGCGCCTGAACTGGGAGATTGTTGCCAAAGGTGGTAGGTTAACCCTAATTCTGTGCCAGGACATGAGGGAGTGATGGTGGGTGTGACCATACATGCATTTCTGATTTGAACTGATCCTGATATTGGTTTTTCGCAGCATACGTTAACCCTTAGAACACTCCAGGGCCTTTTAGTGCATATTTTATTACTTTACAATTTGCTAGAAATAAAATAAATTATCTTTCAAACATTTTTTGTGATAAATCATTTTTCAGTACAACCGTAGCTTAAATAAACAAAAATATTGAACAAAAATAACACAACAATCCTGAAATTGTATAAAAAGTACAATTGCTAGTAATAGCTAGTAGTACATTTTGTAATTTTTACTGCAAACAGTTTTTATATTTTATAACACAAATCAAGTGTTGAGACAAACTAAAAATTCATAAATCCCCCAACAAAAAACCAAAGACAAATGAAAAACAATGTGAAAATTGTATTAAATCATCTCCTAAACCTTATACAATGTTCCAAGTATTATTTCTTCCATTCTGCTTTGTTTTGTGTCAGAATTTTGGAAAACATAGGTATTGTACTTCAAAAGGTTATCCCTTCTTTTCACTACTAGGAGGCACTGACTTGGGGTCTGTAGATTGATACTGAAAGACGATCGTTCATTTTCTCACATTTTAATTTGAATTTCATTACAAGTTATGTGTCAACACTTATAATGTTCGTTTAGATCCAAATATATCGAAACTAATAACCTTTTAAAAACCTACACATATTGTATTTAAATCATAATTTCACTATGACTGGGTTATGTCATTCCAACTTAATAAAAAACACTGTGGCTAATGCACCAGTGCATGCAGAGACTTCTAAGATCAACTAAACGAGACCTACAGAAATTACTGTTATCTAAACAAAACACTGTTATCTAATCAAATCAGACAATTGTAGAAACATGTTTGTAAATACAAACAAAAAAAGACAATTTTAGAATTTAAACGATAAGCAATTCTCTTTGTTTTCACTGTATTGAGGTTGTACGATTGATCTATCCTTTATCTCTACCTGCGCATTCTAATTAGGGTCATGGGGGTCCTGCTTTTCCAGGTCTTCACGGACAAAAGGAAATTTTAATACTGAATACAAAAACAAATACATGAAAAGACCATTAAAAAAAGCCCAATGACTCAATTCCCTGATCTTACACTAAATAAAACTTCAAGTATCTATATATTTAAATACAAGAAAATTATTATTTGTGCATTAGCATAAACTGTATGTTTGTGAATATTTCACCATATACTGCCCTTCAAATATGTTAAATTCTGTTAAACCCCATAAATCTGGCTTGTTTACAAAAAAATGGCAATTTTGCAACTCCGGTGTTTTTATTCACCAGTGTCCAATTTGGCATGGATTCAGAAAGGTATGACTGTGGTTCTTATGTTAAATATAAAATAAAGCTAATGCATGTTTTACTTCTGTCTCTTGTGAAACTAGACCGAGTACACTGACCATACACCAACACAATGTGTGGTGTTCTAAACGTGCAGCAGTGGAACTTGCAAACTAAGCTGGGTGTGTGTACTAAAACACCCACTTCCTCACAGTTGCAAATACCCTCTGTAATGCAAGAGAGTGACTTCACTCATTGTGCAGATCATAACCATTTTTTCGGAGAAAAAGCTTCTTTCTCCCATAGATATTTTTTTATATTTAAAAAAATAATAATTGTAATTGCATTTGCAGAAAAAAGCCAGCTGTATTTAAAGTAATAGCACACAATTCCAAATTAATCTGCGTTATGTGGTTCATATTTGACCCTTATAGCACAAACCAGTATTGAGTTAAATAACTATAATAAAATCTCCTGCACTCACTTCACGATATTAATGTAAATGTGCCTTTTTTAATAGTAGATATATTTGTAATCGGTACTTGTAATCTGTAAAAATCACCATTATTCAAAGAGAACATCTAAAGACAGGGCATCTGCAGGGCAATAGTATATTCCCCTTATCACTCTGTGGCCTATTTTGCCAGTGAGCCACGTGTACTTAAAAGCTGTGTTGACATAAACAACACTATAAACCTCAAAGAGCGGGCAAGGCAGGTTGAACAAGATCAAGTTCAAGTTCACCATACAGCAGTCAACGGAACTCCAGCTCATGGTTTTCCGCCCCCTATCGGTTTCACACACCGAGAACTGGAGAACGTGGTTTATTTAAAAACACCTTTAAATCTAGGAATACCATTTATATGCGATTCAAGAGAAAGCCTCACTTGAAAATGCTATTTTATAATGTTTTGCTGTGTTTGACAAGAGGCACCTGAAAGATAATCAACAGTTTCTGTTTTACAGCTTTGTAACGAGTTATAACAGACTTGTAAGAAAACAAATAAAAATCGGCACTAACATAAAAGTCTGTTTTTGTTTTACAGGTTTAAATGTGTAATTTTGTGGATTTTTACGAGTGGTCCATTAAACAGCCTCATATCAAATGAGGAAGTTGAGGTACAAAAAAAAACAAGATAGCAAGACTTATATCTTAACATTTCCAAAACACGCGCGAAACAAAGGTGTACTTTAACAGAAATGTTTCAAACATATTATTTAAAATGGTTATACGCCACTGTAATCAATTTACACCCAAAAGCTCATGCTCGAGGCTGTTTTTGAGGTTGCGGAAATGAGACCGTCACCTGAACAACGCTGAACTCAACTGTCCACTCGAATAGCGTCAAAACATTGTAAATGCATTGTTTTCATTTATATAAACATATTCACAAAGACACATGTGAAAATAAGCGTCGCTTTCTCCGCATGAAGCGAGCGCTTCGTTTCTTCTCACGAGACGCGCTTCCCGAAACCAACCTGGCGTTGTGAAACTCTAAACTCTCCAGGAAAACAAGAACTTTTCGCAAACTTACGCGAAAACTCCCGTTTGCTCAAGTGCAGGGGTTTGCCCTGTTTGCGGCGAGACATGTTGGCCACGGGCTCGGCTGGGTTCACATTGGGAAGCGCCAGAGTCTTGAGAGAGTCCGGAGCGAAAATGTTCCTCAGCGAAGCATCGGCTTTCCCTCATCAACTACAGAGAGTCGTACAGGAGGCGGCGTGGAGAGGCAAGACGCTCGCGCTGGACCTCATGGCTTCTAGGAGAAGAGTTCAAAGCAAGAAACGAGAGGAAAGGAAGCTCTCGGCGCTGTTGCGGCAAGTTCAAGTGCGGACGTGACGTGACGTGTCGGAGAACTTGACCGTCCAGAGGTAGATGATGATAGACATGCATCTGCTGCACCCACGGGGAGAGAGCGAGCAGAGGGAGGGAAGGGGGGTCGTGAAAACCAATGATGGGCTGCATCTGAACCGTGGACCCCAGCAGCCAATGGGTAAGGGGAAAGAGAGGGTGAGAGACAGAGAGACAGAGAGAGAGAGTCCTGAATGAAAGAAACATGCATAAAGGGGTGCATCACGGAGGTATCCAATTTTGTGATGTTCTTAACCACGCATTTTTTTTCTAATTGAATCTTTTCAAATGAATTTTTGCTTGCATTGTTTATAGTCTTTACATACTTAGCTGTGCAGACGTTTTACGCAGTTTTAGGCATTTTATGTTATTGCAGAAATGTATGTGTTAAGTATCTGCTTCCAAATTCTGTGAATGGAAAAAAAGAAATCCAATGAATAACTTGTGTAACCTACCTTTACAGTGCGCCAGTGAGGATATGGAGTCCCCGGGTCTCATCACCTGAGGTCTTATGGTCTCTGATCCAGAAGCCCAAAGAGGCAGATATGCTCCATGTAATCTTTGTCTTGTATATGATTTAATTTAAAAATGGCCTATTTCTTTTTACCAAACAACAAAACATTTTACTATTAAAATACGTTTCTGGTGCCTGACAGTAGGCTACACTAACGAAGAATAAAGTGAAGAGTAAATCAGTGTCGTGAACTTTTCCTCCATCTAGTGTTAAGATCCTGAACATCACGAAGCAGCAGGTTAACCAGAAAACAGAATTGAAATTTTAAGAATGAATAATTAATTACTTTGATGAGAAGTGGCTTCAAAGGTTTATTGATATGTTATATATGTGTTTAATTCATGCCTCTTTGATTATTTAATAGATGGTTCATATTTAAATAGGTAAATATATGCTAAATAAATGTTATATGGTAATCAAATGTTATAAATATGAACTTTATCATTGAAAGATTTATAATAGTCGAGCTCCTTTTTAACCAAGTTTCTCCTAAAATGTCTATCTCTCAAACGGAGCTGATTTTAGGGATTATTAGGCACCAACTGCACAGATCTTGTTTGGTTATTTTTACTGACACAATCCTACAGTCTTCAGCCTGATGTCCCAAAAGGGAGACAATTAAAAACCTAAGGGTCCATCTTGAATCCGAAAGCTTCAGGGACTGTGGGGCGAGTCTCAAGGTTCCCGACAACCAGAGTCTGAGAGCGAGTACTCACTGACAAAGGAGAGAAACCTAGACCCTCACTACAGAATTGGAAGAGTCAGGCAGTCTTTTTATATTTAATATTTCTATATTCTTTAATAGCAAGAATACTTTTGGCTGGAATAGAAACTTGTGAGGCTTTGAGAATTTTGGAATGTGTGCAGTTTTACACAGAAAGCTGCATTGAAGAAACTTTTCAAAGCTTTTGATTAAAAAAATCTGATGAATGTCATATGTATTACAGCGAGTATGTTCTGTAACAGCTCAGAGTTTACGATCGATGTTTGCTGCTGGGTTTTCCTGAACAGAAGCACTTTCAGAGTTTTTCATCAATTAGAAATCGTTTATTTATTGAGTCACATTGTGTTCATTAACAACGGCTTGCTGTCCGTCTGCCTTTGGTGTGGTCCGTATTCAGTTCAGCTCTACCAGCTGAGTGCAGGAGGAGGAATGGACCTCACCACCTACATATACATATACAATGAGTATCTATATAGATATATGCTCCACAACTGAGACCTGAAACAAACAGAAAGCATCGTTCAGCGCACTGTTTACGATGGAAAGATAAAGTATATTCTTCATACTGTAATGAATACCTTCAGTTATGGAGAGTTTCTTCAGTTCAGCATCGGCTTGATCCACAGGATACAACGAATTTGAGACGAGCTGCGAACACAGAGACTGAGAATTAAAACAACGACCTCCGATTGAAAGTTTCTCTAGAATTAATTCAGATTTTCTGCTTCAGAAATGACCCTTTGTCCAGTTGTTCCTGCTGATCTTCCACGGGTTTTGTGTCTCCTGGAGTCTACAGCTCCTCACGGGTGCTGCAGACAACACAAGGATCTTCTGTCCAGATGTTTCAGCCGATCTTCAAGTTGGTCTGGACTCTCTGGAGAGTGGAGCTCCTTGGTGCTGCAGACAACACGAGAAATTCTCAGAGAAACGTTGATATTTTTTTTAAATATGTGTTTCTAACAAAATATTCGACAAACTTTACAAGTATAATATTCTCTTCAAATATTTCATCCTAGCGCTAGTCGTCACAATCACATACAATACTCAGGTAACCTGATCTCACACTTCACCCATGTTTCCTCTCAAGATGTTATTTAGTAGAGGAATGGCCACACTTATCGTTAGAGGATCGTGGTGGTGGCTTTAATGTCACAACCTCTATGAACCCCAGCTTCTCTACTGGAAAAGCTCTCCCAGCCTGGAGCTGGTCTGAGCTCTTGTGGTTCTTTGGTTGGTGGGAAGCTGGAACAAAAATCAGAATTATTATCACAGAACATCACACAAACACATTGAAAACAAATGTGGGAACTGAAGGAGAAACACCGGCTTTAGCGTCATACGAATGTTTTACCTTGAACCACTTGTGATGATGGTGGGTCTTCAGTTCCAACCGCTTCTTTGTGTTTTTCCTCAGACAGCTGCAGAGGAACTTGCGGCACTCTGTTCAGAAACAGAAACATCTTTATTTACAGTTCAGATCTTTCTTTTCCCGGATTAGATTTCTTGACTGAGAAGATCTTACCTTCTGAAAGGTCTTTGTATGACTGGGTCACCACTTTTACCCTGAGGAGGTCTTCTCTAGTGTGCTTTCTCAGAACCATTTCAAAAAGAAGAGCTCCAAGCAACAACACTGTCACTGGTTCTGCATAACATTTCCCCTCCTTTCTATATTCTGGGGGGATGCAGTTTTTTGCTCCTTGAGAGACATAATTGGTTTGTTCAGTGAATATTCCTAAAATTGTCAACATCGCTTCCCTCTCCATAAGAGACCCTCTTTACAGCTTTGAGGAGCATACGTACCAGCAAAGTGTCTGTAGCCGGTAAAAGTCCTAAATTCTCCACACCAAAATTAAGCAGCTTGTAGTGAAGGGTCTCTGGGTTGACGAGAATCTTTCCAGGCTGGATGTTGCAACCCGCGCTGGCAGCAGATCTGCTAAGCAAATGCTGCCTGGCTCATAACGACCCGAGACACATCCGCTTGAACTGGTCCTTTCTTGGTTAAAACTTGAGACAGCTTCTGATAGGCCATGGGATGCTCCAAGACCATGCGATAGCATTTAGGCTCTATTTGCCAGCCCAGAAGCTGAAGGATTTCAGGAACGTTCGGGCTGCTGTTAGCTAAAAGATGCAGATTAAAGTCTATGTTGCAAGTAATTAAAAAAGGATACCTGAAGACCATCTTTAAGACGAGTTGCTGTGTAAACTGTCACAAAGTTTCCATTAGCCGGCACTGGACCTAGATTGAAGCCTTCAACGGTGTCTGTTAGAAAAGAAATGACAGATGTTCATAGGAAACACCTCTGGCAGCTTCAGTAATGAAAGATCTTTCACAAACTCACTGTGAGTGATAACAAATATTACTGATTTACATATACATTCCCTACACTCTTGAGTGTTTACGAATTTATTTCTTTCTAAAAAACACTGTAGTCATCGGCACGGTAAACGTCATCCCATCATCCCGAGAATCATAGGTGCGACTCCAAACAAAGAGAAGATTGTGATTCACAAAGTAAATACCAAGATTTCTGACCAATATTTCCTTAGGTTAACTGACCAATCTAAATTTCCCTTAGGTGTGAATGTGTGTCTGCCGACCTGCCTTTCACCCAATTTGGCAGACCCCTGTGACCCTGAATAAGCGGGTATGAAAGATCTTTGAGTTTAGCCTTCAACACTGTCGACCTTAAATGACTTCTCAACAGACAGGAAAACTTTGTTGAAGAGGGATAGTTGAACACATCTGAAACTGGACATGTGGAGTTCCCCAAAACCCAATGCTTACTCTTCTCCCCTTAAAGATATTAATGCTCTCACTGTGTCAAATATCTCACAGTTATGCTGATGACACAGATCAATTTAGCTTTTTCACCAAATGATCAAAACCCCAAAAACTCTCTCTGACAGTGCCTCAGTGAGACTAAGAGCTGGATGTACAATAACTTTATTGAGTTAAATAAAAGCAAAAATGTCATTGTTTTTGGAAAAACGGATAGTCCATAAGATGATTGCTTACCTCACTTCAATGCTCTGTTTCCAGACAAGTAAATAGTACTGAAGTTGTACACCAGGGGGTAATCAAAGTACTTTGTTTCCATCAGCAGACACCACCAAGGGTGTCAAACACAGTGAGTACCAGACCTCTGCAAAGTTTTTTTTTCAACCCTGCATTGACAGACCAGTATCTTACACATACACTGAGTGTTTACTTACGGTTGGTACTGTGTAGAAAATTGAGAATTGGCACCTCTTCCAGGGGTGTCAGTTCCTGGAGAGCCGCAGCCCTGCACAGTTTATTTCCAAACCTGGACTTCACGAACTGCATCGGATGCGTTTAGTTGAGGTTGAAGCTAAACTGTGCAGGGCTGTGCCGCCAGACACACATTGTTTGAACTAGCATGCTAAATGGATTCTGATTACATAAATAATGTAATTAACATTAGTTTCTATTTTAGCTATTTTCTATTTGCAAGCTAATTAAAAATAAAATGTGAGAAAATGTGTCTTTCAGTTTCATGTTACAGACCGCAAATTGGTGCTATCAGTGGTATCTAGTGCTGAAAAGAAGCTATAAACCTTGGAAGTACAATACCTGTGACATGACTTGTGTTTTCCATTGTTCTGGCACAAAAAAAACACAATGGAGCAAAAAGTCACCGGAACACTATATAAGGTTGAGGATAGGTTTGCCTGGTTTTTGGATACAACTTTCACATTATTTTGAACTTGTCTTTCCTTTTGAGAAGAGATTTATGAATTTTTACTTTATCTCAACACTTTAGATTTTTCTTTTATAAAACTGTTCATTCTCATTTTTTTTATTTGCACAGTAACACAATCAATACTTGTTAATGCTGTACTTGGGATTTATTTATTGTATAATTTCAGATTTGGAATTATATAATTCAGGAATTATTGTGTATAGTAAATAATTGTATAAAAAGTAGCTGGGGTTGTACAAAAAATTATTTCAAGCATTGCCACAAAAGTCTTTGAAAGGTTATTTCCTCGAGCAAATTGTAAAGTAGTAAAAAACAAAGAATTTTAAGGGTTAATCCAAAGAAATATAAGTTCCAAATGTAACACGTTAAAATAGACAATCTAAACTGCATTTGATACCAAAAAAATGAGCTCTACACAGCTTTAGGCCCTTTAGTCATTGTCCACCTGCTCGCCATTGGACCACACATATCCATTCAACACATCTTCAAGACATGATTGGCTGAAAAAAACATCAATCAATTCCTGCGTTCATGATTGGTCCGTCCTTGTTAACTAATGCGAGAAATCCATGTTCTTCGAATTTCACAGGTCACTATAGAGCACTATATTTCTCATTCCTTGTTTGTGTGAGTGAGGTTATTGTTCAGCAGACAGTTCTTACACAGATGTGATGTTTTGTAAGTAATTCAGTTTGCTTCTGATTTTTTTTTTGCACACTTCAAATATAAGAACCAATTCTACAAGACATTCACTTCATTTTAAATTATATAAAAACTGTATTATATTTAATGTCTGGATTTTTAAGAGCTTTGACGAATATAAAACTTAAAATGAAATTAAAACTGAATATGAAGAACAAAAATCAATCATGTTCCAGAGAATTGTAAAAATAGACTCTGGAAGCAACTTCTCTTAATTTAATCATTGGCAGCATAAACAACATTTCTTACAGTGAACACAGTGGTAAGTTAGCTCTGTTCTGTCAATCATAGCTGTCAATCACTTGGCACCGCCTAGTTTTTTTTTTTTTTTTTTTTTTTTTACTGTTGTGAACCATGTGAAAATAAACTTGAGCTAAGAAAAAACTATTGAAGTTTGTTCACTGTATAAATAACTTTCGAAAATCAATAAAACCGCCTGTGTAAATACCGTACTTAAATAATGTTTAAAATTCAGCTTTTCCCATTAAAAAAGGTGGTAAAATCATACTGCTGCCAGTACCATATGGGCGCTGCCCGCGGTTTGGCTTCACCCCGCCGGCCTGCCGTTTACTACTACTACTCCTACTACTACTACCACCACCACCACCACCACTACTACTACTGATAATAATAATAACCCATGAGTTATTTTAAATACATAAACTTAATGTAAAATGTCTTTAGAACAGTTTTATTCCCCTCACACCAGCCTCAGCTAAGTAAGGTTACATATTCATTTGGTGGTGAGTGTTGGTTTCTCTGCTAGTTTAAGAGGAGTTTTAAACAGACTGGGGAACTCTTAGGTAAGTGGTGGACCGTTGGAGCGGAACACTACAGGAGGCTTTTCTTCTCTCACTGTTTCTCAGCAGCGCAGCGCCATCTCGCGCCTCACCGCGTGGCTGCAGTCTCAGAATGGGCTGGGCAGAGCGAGCGCTGCTCACTGCACGAGAGCAGACCGATCCATTCATGGAATAAACACACTGGGCTTTACAAGGTAAGTGATGCCTTGTGTCTGTGTGTGCACACGCGCGCAGCTTTGTCTTGTTTTAAGTATAAGGAGAGAATGCTAATCTTGAGGAAAGCGAGGAGGCTAATTAGCTGTCACGAGCTCAATGAGCGAGAGATCCGGCCTCAACGGATCCCTATGAAAACAGACGCTGACTTATTTCTTATGTTTAGGCCGCTACTCATACGCCTTGACTACCTCTACTCTTTATTTTCAAATACTGGGATTAGTTTTAAAGTGTTATGCTTTAGGAACTGTGAAATAAGCGATGGTGAATGTAAGGAGATCGGGTGTCAACGAGAATCAGCATCAGATCCATCATTACCGATGAAGAACAAGGCCAGTGCTGGGAGGCAGAGGCGGAGACTGTGCTCGCTCACACGATAATGATGCGCTGATTCTCGGCGTGAGGATGAGGAGGAGACGAGGTCACTAGGATGAGGATGAGGATGCAGATTCAGAATGTGATCACAATTTAATGATCTTTCACAGGCATTGTATGGCACAAGTGCAAGATAAGCAAGCCCTAATCACATAGGCTTTACAGAATGCAACTGGGTATCTCAAAATATGGTTTATGTTGTCCAAATATAAGTAAACATAAGTATAAGTAAAAAAAGAAATAGTATAAAGTAAAAGCATATGTGATATGGCGATGTGCACAATATGTGAAGGCCTTGAATGTAGGATAAAGAACGGAAAATAACTATATTCAGAGAGGAACCAGAAGCTCTGCTGAAAGAGTTAAAATAGCTCAGTGACAGAGTTGATGTTAATGCGGTATTGGCATTTTGTTATTGTTAAAAATTACTATAATACAGTAAAAGCACAACCAAGATATTCACAAATTTGGAAACAATTAATGAAATCAATTAAATAGCTGATTAAATACCTCTTCCTGAGAGTCAGGGTAACTCTATAGAGAGGGGTCAAACACAACCTGAGTAGAGTTCATTTAACTCTGGGCAGTTAGGAAATGGCTACCAGACCATAACTAAGCTCTTCATTTGGTGAAAATGACAGTTAATTTACTTTATACTACAGATTAAAAATCTAAAATAGAGAATTTAAAATATTTATTATAATGAATCTTTTGTTTACTTTAAAAAATTGTCACAACTTCTTTTAAATACAAGGCACTGGAGTTAAATATTTAATTTTAAGTCAATTAGTGCACTTAACAAAATGTAGTTTTTTCGTTTTATCTCTTTGAATATCCTTTAAAGCGTGAATAGTTAGTTAATAAAAAGAGATTTAAAGGAACTATGTTTAATTTAAAACACCTTTTGCACGGTCTTGTAAATACCAGGTGTTGAGGAGCTGGCGGAGATACCGTCCAAAGACTCTTTATAAAACTGGTCTGAATGAGCTGGAGTGAAATAGAGATGGGTGATGATTTTGGTTTACCTGTAACAATAAACAGTCAAACCACAAAAAGAATAGTTATGAGTAATAATAAAATAAAATAAAAAAAACTAGAGAAAACTAAAAATATTGTTAGTTTTGAAATGACACAGTCAGCCTTTCAAACACACCAGAACATAAATAAATGAAAGGGCTAGTCATTTCATGCTTTATTTTGTACTGGACACAGGTATCAGTGAGTTAAATAATTGTGACACTGTTGAGGAAGCGAGAGAAAGAGAGAGAGTAACAGCGTTGTGTGCATGTGTGTGTTTATGAAAACGACACCATTCAGCAACATTCAATAACTCAGAATAACAGTGTCTAAAACTTCAAACACTATTGGTTAAAGTTGTTTCCAGGAAAATGGCTTATATTACTTAATAGTATTCGAAAAAAAAACATGCATTGGAAAGTCTTAATTACAGAGTTTTACAGGAAAAATCAAAGATGTTAAATCTTAAGTTTGAAATATGTATGACCTATACAGTGGAATCTTAGAACTGATACAGATTCAGATGCACTGTTAGTGGTTCTAAAATGTTAGTAATCAATCATGTTGAAAAGTTGATTAATTAATAAAAAAAACTTTCTTTTATTTTGTTTAATCAAAATTACTTATTGCATAGTAAACAGATCATGCTTTGTTTAATTCCTCCTATCAACGTATAGGCATGCACATTTTTTTATTACTTTTTTACATTTTTTATCAAAGAACCAAACTCTAAAAGTTAAACATTCTGATGAACAATTATTTCCACATTTTTTTTTTGTGCAAATAACAACATCATAATAAAATAAAAACATCAAATTTTACATTTTTCTTTCTCGTTGTATAATGTGCTTTAGAAGTGCAGGTACAAACCTTTCAGGTCATATTGAAACTCTTTGCTCATCTTTGCTCATTGCTATCTTAACTTTTTTTTAAAAGAAATGAAGCAACATTACACTGCAGTTTTAAATAAACATAACATAAAATAAACTTTTGTACTGAATCTGCTTATTTATTGCCTTTGATTTAGTTCAAGAATCAGTTTCGTACTGAAACTTTGGCCTCAGAAAGTTTCCACTTTAAAAAAATAATAAGTTTTTAGCAGCACAACAGCAATGATATTGTTACCATTTTGACCCCTGCAGAACCAATCATGGGGAAACGGAAATCTGGCTCATCAAACACGACAATATTATTATACCAAAGGCGCATGGAGACGGCTGGCGGCCACAGCTACTCAATTCGATTCTTCCATGAGAAAAAAATAGACCCGTCATATTAACTAAATACTTGGTTAAAAATGATTTATCAACAAACAATTAATTAGCTATTTAATATTACAAATGTAACATTAATTCAAATGCTACATTTGTAATGCTATTCACAGATAACTCTTTCTCCCTGTCCAAAATCATCCGAAGGGTCGGTTTGAACCGTGTTTTTATCTGGAACAGATATAATCCTTTAGTCATAATGTAAAAAAAAAAAAAAAAAAAAAAAAAAAAAAACAAATCCTAATATTTGGTTCTTATGTCGCTAACTGTGGCTTCCTTTTGACTGAAACCATTAGGGAGAGCAAAAGTGAAGCTGTGTTTGTAGTGTGTCCAATGTCCGCATTTGACGTATCTCAGGTTTTTGCTGATTCCATAAAACAGTTTTTGAATAAAACAAAAACATTGTTTGTGAGTCCTGAAGTTTTGTTCATCAGAAGATCAAACACTTCACTCCTCTTAACTTCCTGATTCCTTCATTTTTGTCACCGTAACAAGAAAAGAGGTTCATTGTTTTAGTTAGTCAGCTGCTCTACTGTTGCTGAGCAATACACTATTCTCAATAAACTAAGGAATTCACTTCCACAGGGAAGAGCAAGCCTCATTTCCTGCTCTTTAGAAACACAAATATAACTTCTTATTTAATTAATAATTGATCAGGTTATTCCTGTTTTTCATTGAAATATGATTATTTTCATAATTTGCACTATATTCACTTTTTAAGAATATATTGACAAAAAAGTCTTTGAGCTAATGTTATTCATTCTTCTATCCCTGTTAGCACTGTATCAGCTCTTCTCTAAACGCAGGATGAGCTAGAGAGTGAAATCTGGAGGAACAGAGGAGCCCTGGTTAAGTCAAGATGAGTTTGACGTCCTGGTTCTTGGTGGGTGGGGGCGGAACGAGGCACAGGCTGCCTCGTGAAATGATCTTCGTGGGAAGGGATGACTGTGAGCTTATGCTGCAGGTAACTCCATCTCATCAATGTTGGATATGCTTCAAAGTGTCAGATTTCAGAATAAAAAGACATTTTATACGAAACAGATTGAACAAGACTTTGCAGTTGGTAACGTTGATTACAATATTATACAATAATGTTTGATTAACCAGTTTTGGTATCAAAATCAATTCCAACCCTGCTTTCCATGACCCTGATCAAAAGTTTACACACTCTATCAATGACAACATCAATAACACCTTGAAGTCTCTTGAGGTAGTTGTCGATGAGGTTCTTTATCTTCTCTGTTGGTAAAGCAGCCCATTTGTTTTGGGAAAAAAGCCTCCAGCTCTTGTCATTTCTCAGGCTGTTTTTGCATGAACGGCACATTTGAGTTCTTCCCAGAGTAGTTCAATTATCAGGAGACTGAGATCCACTCCAGAACCTTCACGACAAGTGGATTGTTGTGGTGTTGAAATGTCCAGTAACATCCCACGCTCAAACTTTTTGTGTAACATTATGTTTTATGATAAATGGCCAAGAAAATAAAGATTTTGCCAGGACATGTAAACCTAAATCTCAGTAGGCAAAACTGATGTTTTTTCACAAAACAAGCTAGATGTTATTCATCCAAAAAATGACTTAATTTACTAAATGACCAACCAAGAACCAGGAAGACCAGTCAACAGACACCAAAGCATTCCTGGCCGTGCCTTAAATTTTTGATTGACATGAAGATGGAATTGTGTACCAAATAACCACAAGACAGGTACAGGCACTGTGGCCTTCCAGTTAGAAGGTTGTTAGTTCGAGGCTTTCCGGTGATCTTCCTGGAAGGAGGGTTTCCTCCGGGTATTCTGGTTTCCACCACAATACCAAAAACTGAATGTTGCCCTGTGATGGACTGACAACCTGTACAGGGTGTACCCCGCCTCTCGCCCAATGTGTGCTGGAGAAAGGCCCCGGCAAACTGTTGCAAAAAAAAAAAAAAATAATTATATAATATAATTATTAAATAAAACAGGCCATTGCTGTCAATATTGTAGTGACCTAATGGCAAAGGATTATAAACTATGCTACATTTGCAATATTTGCTATGCCTGTTAGATTTAATTTTACTTAAATGTGTAATATTTTTAAATGAATGATTTTTTCAAATCTGTATGTTGATGCATTTACTTTAGTATAAAGCTGGAGTATACTTTATAGAGTATACTTTAAACCATCAAAATGTCTACATGAGTAATGAATGTGAATACCTTTGTTCATTTAAAAAAATGTTTAGTTATGAGAACGATTATTAACTGAATCCATTGCGCCAAAAGTAAAGTTTTGGTGGAGGGGGCTAATGGAATGGGGTTGTTTTTCAAGAGCTGGGCTTTGCCCTTTAGTTGAAAGTAAAGGAACTCTCACTGCTTCAGTAGACCAAAAGATTTTGGAGAAGTCCGTGGTTATCAATTTTGGTCCCTCCCTACTCCAACATGACTGTATACAAGTACACCAATCGCCCAGCATTAATATCTGACATATTACCTTTTGGAGGAAAGGTTAAAAAACCCACAAACACACTCCTAAACCTTGTGCAAAGCCATCCTAAAAGTTGAGTTGAAGCTACTGAGTTGAAGCAAAGGTCCATATGATTAAAGAAAAGAGTTCATTCTTTCATTATCCAACCAGCTTATTTTGGGGTCACGGGGGTCTGCGGGTGTCTATTTCCAGGACACATTTGGTGAGAGGCAGGGAAACACCCTGGACTGTTTTTGTTTAGTGTTTCGATGAGTGATAACTTTGTCAATTATAGTGTAAGTGTGAAAGAATATTTAGTGTATTATCCTAATTTATTCATGTCTCTGCTATTCCAGTCCCGCAGTGTAGACAAACAGCACGCTGTCATTAATTATGAGGAAGCTACAGATGAGCATAAAGTCAAAGACCTGGGCAGCCTGAATGGTGTAAGAGATCATCAATATCATTTTCTTTACCGATGTGATGAAAGGGTGAGTGGCAGCTGATCTCCTTTTATCTCCTCTAGACATTTGTTAATGATGTCCGCATCCTCGAACAGCAGTACCTCACATTAAAAACAGGCGACAAGCTTCGCTTTGGCTATGATATCCTTTCAGATGAACAGCGTATTGTCATTGTTTCACTCATTCTGGTTGTGACACTTTTCTAATATATGTTCTAAATATATGTTATTATATATATGAATATATATTGTGGAGATAATGTTATGGAAGGGAAAGAACCTACAGCGACGGATGGTTTTGAGAGTCTTCAGCAACACAGTGACATAAATACAAGGTTTAATTTCACTCGTGAACCTTACCCCCCTCACCCTTCCCCAATTCCTTATCCACTCCCCCTTTCAGTCCAGCGCCGTCTTGTCCTGACACAAATAATGTAAACTTATTTGTGAGAACCACAAGTAATACATATTTACATACATTCAATGCTCCAATCCAGAGGAGAAAACACCACAACAGGTGTTTTACTCCCCTGGTGAAAGCAAAACTGTCCAACTCAGCAAAGCATTTACTCTCCCATGTGATGGCTTTTGAGCAGGACAGGACAAGATATAAAAAAATACAAGGTCTAAAAGAGCCTATGTTTATTTTATTAAGCAAATAAAAGGTCTGCGTATTCCCTGATCTGCAGATGTAACTAGACGGGGGAGGGGGAATGTTTATATTCATCATCCGAAAATAGATAAAGATGTGTTTGATCTTTAAAAAAGAAAGAGGCGACTCTTTCTTTTTAGAGCCAATAACTAGATTAACTTTCACAAAAAAGACTATCTGTGTGTCAGTTTGTCTTTTAAGTTTCATGTAAAAAAAACAGGGGTGGGGGGTGTTGATTTGTCAGTATTTAATTCTGTGCCAAATTAAAAAATGAATTAAATAAATGAAATGAACGAATGATACAGATTTTACTCACAGTGTGATAGGGGCTCTTTAAGTACAGTTATCTTGTCTAAAAATGGCAAATGCATGCATTTACATGTTATTCTTTCCTTAATTCATCAAACATGTCAATCTATTTACTGTGGAACGCGGCGAGCTACATGTTCCTGAGGAAGCACTGAAGGTAAAGGCTGTGATTAAAATATGGTTGTCCTTATGTAGTAAAAAAATAAGCAAAAAATATAAAAGTGGAATTCTCTGCAAAAGTTTTAAGGTAGGTTTTGTGTTCTGAAATCTTTTATTGCATTTTTATCATCCCACCAAATTTGGATTCAATTTAGATTTGCCGTTTGTTCATTTCCTGCATTTGGTTCATTGAAAGCGTTGTTGGTTTAAATTTTTTCAAGTCTACCGAATACTTTGTAGTGCATTATCTTGAAGAACTGTGATATCTAGTTGCTCTTCATGGACAGCATGAGAAATACACCAGCCAGCTTCAGCTAACCAGGAAGCCTTCCCCATCAGGGGAAACCAGCAAAGGTTCAGAGGTCAAAGGGTCTGAGAAAGAAAAAGAAGGTGAGGACAGATCCACTGAGCCAGCAGCCAAGGCAGAAGACAAGGTGTCGGGTGAGAAAAAAAAAAGTTTAGTACACATTTATTTGTGAAAAATGAACAAAACTGTAGGTTTTATACCTTCATCAGGAGACATAGCTGTGCTGCACAGAGGAACCCCACTGTATGGACAGCCGTCTTGGTGGGGGGATGGGGACGCTGATGATGAAAACTCTGTCAAGCATGATGCAAAATCCTCTGAGCAAAAACAAGCCAGATGTGAAGCAGGTAAGAAGATTGGCTGATCCTTTCAAGACTTAAAATGAGATGTTATAATAATTGGCATTTTGAGCGGATATACCAAGAGTGCTACATTAAAAGAAAATATGTATATTTAACGCTACATTATTTCTAAAGTTTGAAGATTTATTTTGTAAAATGACAGATATATTTGCTCACTATTATTTTTCACTTGTTACGGGAAAGCAATGATAGAACTCAAGTACAGGAGCTCAATGGTTAACAGATTTTTTCTTTCATAAAAGCTCCACGTGGGGAGAAACCTTCCCACGGTTAACACTCTCATACACTAAGAAGAACAAACTAGTAGCAAAGGCAACATAACCAATTTAAACAGACTAAACAACAAAGAAACAGACAATATAAAAGGATTTCACCAGCCTAAAGGCTCAGATACAAACTGTAGCTTAGTACAAAATAATCCCATAACCCAGAAAGAAAAAAAGGGAACTTAAATAATCACTCTACTGAGGGCAAGAATGGAAACACCTCGGAGAAACTTATCAAAGATAACAAGAAACAAGGGAGAGAGAGAAAGAGAAAACATAAGGAAATATTAAGGAGGAGAAAAACTCCTGAAACAGTGAATAATATAAGATCACTACAGTTTGACTTCATTTTCCTTTCCTTTGCTATAAAATATAGAGCTGATTAGCCATCAATCACATGGAACACAAGGTACAAGTCATGTTCAATGTCAATGTGAGTTTTTATATAAAGCACATTTACAAATTGCAGCTGCTGAACAAAGTGCTTTACAATTATACAAGCAAAAACATGCATTTCAGCATAAATATAACCTGCTTAGCCATACATCACACTAACAACAGGAGTGAGAGGGGTATCAAAATAGCCAAGAAAAATAAAAAACCTTTTTTTGAGCTGACAGTTCGAATGTGTTACGACTCATTTTAAAGGGGAGGAGAGTGTAGGTGAGAGTTTAAAAAAAAAAACTTACAACATAGAGTTCCAACACCCGTGAACAAAACACCAAACCCAATCGAATCAGTAAAAAAGTTACAATTTTATTATTAGAGAACAGACAAACATTTAACTTAGAGAGAAAGTGGCTTAGGTGGAGAAAGCCCAAAATAACAAACAAAACCCACTACAAAAATAAACCAACCCCCTAAATTCCCTAAAGGACAACACAACTTCCCTAAACTTCCTCACAAAAAAATACAATTGTTCAAAAATAAACTTAGGTCTACCCCACCACATTAGCCAAACAATAACTCATACGAAATTAAAGAAAGACTATAAAGACTATAACTCAGATCTTACGCAAAGAAATTAACAGAACACTAATGAAGGTGTGTTGCTGACGGAGTTCTACACCGGCCGCGGTGTCAACCAGACTGAGCTCTCTATTCGAAGAAACTCCACCTCTTTTGAACCCGTGGCACTCTGTCCTGCACCAATCAGTAGTGATGCACTCAAATATGGAGGGAAGTTCCAGGTGACCGCAATCGCACACCTACTGAAGATAACATAACCAAATATACTCAAAACAAGTTAAATCAAAATTAAAGTGACCCAAGGCATATAACAAATGAGTTAAAATCTGTGTTGACCACTAAGAACTACACTGTACTAAAATATAAACGCTTTTGTTATTGCTCCCGCTTTGTTATGGTAAGATCTGAAACATTTTCCACATACACAAAATAACCATTTCTCTCAAATATTGTTCATAAGTCTATCTAAATCTGTGATAGTGAGAACTTCTCCTTTGCCAAGATGATCCCTCCCACCTCACAGGTGTTCCATATCAGATATGCAGATTAGACAGTATGGTTATTGCACTGGTGTGCCTTAGACTGACCACAAGAAAAGGTCTCTCTGAAATGTGCAGTTTTGTTGGTCCACTCTTCTCCAGCGGTTGTGCGAAGTTGCCCGCTATTGGCAGGAATTGGAACACGCTGTCAATTACGCTGATCAAGAGCATCCCAAACATGCTCAACGGGTGAGTATGCTAGCCATGCAAGAACTGGGATGTTTTCAGCTGTTGTGAGGCCGGTTGGATGTGCCGCCAAATTCTCTGAAACGCCTTTGGAGACAGCCTATGGTGGTGAAATGAACATTCAATTCCCAAGCAACAGTTCTGGTGGACATCCCTGATATTAGCATGCCAATTGCACGCTCTCACAAAACTTGCCCCATCTGTCTGGCATTGTGCTATGTGATACAACTGAAGATTTCAGAGTTTCAGGCCTTTTCTTGTGGCCAGTCTAAGGCACACCAGTGCAATAACCATACTGTCTAATCTGCATCTTGATATGGTACACCTTTGAGGTGGTATGGATTATCTTGGCAAAGGAGAAGTTCTCACTATCACAGATTTAGACAGATTTCTGAACAATATTTCAGAGAAATGGTTATTTTGTGTATGTGGAAACTGTGTATGGGGATCTTTGAGTTCATCTCATAAAGAATGAGAGCAATCACAAAAGTGTTGCGTTTATGTTTTTGTTCAGTGTAAAAAGCTGAATTATAAAAGCTCTGATGGCAGGATACTGGGAAAGCATGCTCTTTTCAACAGTTTTGTTCTGGGGACCACCAACAGACTATTGTTTGATTTTTGCAAAGATCACCACGGTTTATACTCTAACAGAAGTTCAGAGATTTAGTTTGGTGCCAGATGATTTACAACAAATCACCAAAATATCTGATCAATCCGGTATCTTACGGAGAGGCAATGAAGAGTGCGTAATGGGGTAGTGGTTGTGCTTCCTTGACCCACACAAAAAAGGGTCTGGCTGCTGAAATTTGATAAAATAATTCCTAAAATACAGAGCATTGCAATAGTCTAGCCAAGAGAAAATGAAGCCATGCGTCACTCGCTTTAATAAATTGGGTGTAAGAAAATGCCAGCAGGAAACATGACTTGACTTGCCTATCCAGAATGAGAAAGGTATCAAATATAAAACCGTACATGTGTACAGGGGCTAGTGTTGGGGTAGTTACTTCAGAAATAAAGTACTTGAATTTCTTACCTTGCTAGTTACATTACTAGCGAGTAATTGCTAATTACTTTTACTAATTACATTACTTTTTTTTACCCTGTAAAAAAAAGAATTCCATCTTGTGGATGAGGGTACTAGGGGCTTTCTTTGGCTGACTTCTGGTACTTTTTCTGATGGCACAGTTGATCTTGCTTTTGTCCAAAGATCTGTTTTCAATGTTTTGCTCTGGAATCTGTTGTAAAATTGACTTAAAATAGACATGTGTTGATGAATAAAGTTGATGCCAAAACCTGGTCATTTCGACTATACCAAGTACAATTTATAAAGTTTTTTCCCTATGTAACATTTCAGACTGGCTGGATATTCCGGCAGTCTTTCCCTCAAAGTGAACTGAACAACAGCAATCAGATTTGAAAACTTTATGCAAAGTAGGAATCATACATTGTACAATTATTTAGTTAGTCCAAATGACATTAAGGGTCTGTTGTTGGTTTGATTGAAATGTGTAACATACAAGTGCCCATGGGGAATAACACCAAATTTACAGAACCCCTTACATCTTATGTTCATTTAGGGCGTAAAGAAACAAGAACAAAGCCACAAATGCCACCTGAAAGCATGCAACCAATTACTGGGACACTCGAACCAAGTTACTTCGAGATCCCAAGTAAAGAAGCTCCTCCAGTTGGGGGCGACACCATAGAAAGCCTTCCTAACAGCTCAGAGGCCATCGCTTCAGCATCTACCATCCCTCCTTCAGAAAGTGGAGCACACGGTCATGCCTCCTTCACTATTGAGTTTGACACTGGGGCGTCGGGGAAGGGCAAGGAACGAACTTTAAAGAGCACCCAGGAGAACCGTCAGCGGCCCAAAAGAGGAGCAGGAGAAGAGTTGTGTGCCTTGCAGTCGGCTATGGTGGCTGCTGAGGTGAAGGTGGCAGACTGGCTGGCACAGAATGAACTGCCACTGGCCCGCTCTGAGTCTGTGGCTGAGGATGATGGAGACAGCGTGAAGAGCGATGTGCCTGTTCAGCTCAGGAGCCTGAGAGGTAAGCTTTAATCATCTGTAGAGGTAATCTTGTAACAGTAAAACATTATAAGGGTTCATTACGAGTACACAAGTACGTTTATCACCAGTCAACCATAGACATCACCCAGAGAACCAACTAAGGGGGAAAACTTTCTCTGTCTACTAGCCAAAGTAATGTTTTGATCCATCATTTTCAGGAAGTAAACATGAAGACGGAACCCAGAGTGATTCTGAAAATGCACTGGGGGAGCAGCTCAGCACCCGGAGGGCATTGCTTCAGGAGCGTTACAGAGAAAGACTGGGCGTACCCAGGACTGAAAGCCCTTTCTGTAGGAGAGAAGATGTTTTGCCGTATAAACCATCATCTGAAGCTAGAAAGAACCCACCAGTAGGGGCTGAAGTCACCAAAAAAAATAGCCATTCCTCGCCCCAGAAAACCAACATGCCTAGAGAGCAAAGCACAGAGTCCCAAGAAAATTCCAACAGAGGAAATTTTGATGACCAAAGTGACAGAGTGACCTACACCGTTGAGCTAGAAAATGCCAACGCTGAAGAAGAAGAAGAGGCCAGGCGTATGATTGATAAGGTAGACGTTAAAGAATTATTTTTAAATTGGTCCATATTATTCATTTACAAGATCATTATCTGGACCTGCCTAGTATCGCAAACATACTTGCTGGCTAAATAAAGCATTCTGTCTTTGATTGGTTGGGGTTTTAAAGAGATTTAGAATTGGCCTGAAGTGGTTATACCTGAGACATTCCCTAATAACTCCTCACACAACTTGTAAATAAATCGTCAAGTTTTGGGCTTGTTAAAGTTTAGGTCATGTATAAAGTGCAGGAACTTAAGCGCATTGTTTCTTGTTTCCAGCCAGACCATAAACAAGTCTCTAAATAGTAGGCACTACATTTTGAATCTATATGTACTAATATACATACATATGTATTGGGGGCGTAACGGTTCACAAAAATCATGGGTTGGTTCTTTTATGAAACAGCAAAGAAAGAAAACATGGAAATTTCCCTGATTTTTCATTTAGAAAAACCGAACAACTTAAAATTAATTATGGTTTGTCTTTACCATATACATGGAACAATGATGGAGGTATATCTTGAGGGGTTACTACTACAAGCAAGTCAAATAAAACAAAACATGTTGATATAAAGAAAACGTGTTTGTAGAGAATAGAGAACAACCTGTACCAGTCATGTCTTACCAATCAATGTGTTTTGCGTACTAGACATTGAAGATGTCAATGTAGCTTTAAAACCATAGTTCCTAATCATTGTGGGCTATTGATTTGAGAGCTTAATGTCAATAAAATCTACATTTTTTAGGTAAACAGCACTCCAAATGGTTAAAGTCCCCTCCGTCAGAAAGGGAAAACATGAGAACTAGTAACTAGTCAAGAAGAGGCATTTTGGTTTGTCTTGTAGCCTTGTTAGAACTATTTTGAGCAAATCAGAATTATAATATGAGCAACTAATGATCTAAGGAAGTCCTATACTTCACAACATCTTCAGTACTGGAATTCTAACCTATGTCGTGAGAGGAATGTGATGAGTGCTTTACATTTCTAGTGATGAATATGTTTTGCTTTAGGTATTTGGTGTGGATGACCAAGCCCTGACTAAACTACGTTTTCCAAAGCATCACAAAGATAGTGGAATTGTCTGTCCAAGATCTGGAGCCATGGACACTAGACAAACAGTTTATGTCGGTACAGAGGTATAGCAGTAAATACTTGTATCATGTCAAAGATGTCGCAGTTTCTTCTTCTAGCCAAATGCATGTTGATGTGATGATAACATTGGTATTTTCCTTTCAAAAGGCACTTCCAGATGACTTGGTTGTGGTAGGAGGTCCACGATGGGTCTCGCAATGGGCAAGTCTAGCTGCAAGTCATATACGAACTGATCCAGAGGGATCTGGGGCTGAACCTACTGAGATGTCTTCAAATGAAAAAGGTCAAATGACTGTAAAATGTCTCAATAAAACATTGCCTTTGTGACATTGTTTTACTTTGACATCTTTTATTTGGTTTCAACAGTTGATATGAATGCAACTGTACGTAAGAGAAGAACCCTCCCTCCGGTCCCCTCTGACGAATCCACGATAGATCCTCTGATTCCTGAAACCACACAAAGCCAATTTACACAAACAGCCACTACATCAGAGAAACAAGACCTTGAGATTCAGGAGAAGGTGGATCAGTTAAACAGAGTTTCCAAAACAGGGGAAGGACGGTCAGTAGTGGCCTCAACTCGCAAAGACAAAGATCAATCCAAAGGGAGCAACCCAACTTCACCTCAAATCCAGAGTAAAGTTTCCCAATCAAGAACAACAGAGAAGAAACAAGATGGGAGACGAAGGAAATGTGACGAGGAAAGGGAGAAGTCGGGAAAACCATTACTGAGGCAAGAGAGCTTTACAGTGGAGCGACCTGGTGCTAATGTTCCATTAGAGCTCATACCTTGCATCGATGGTTCTAGGGCAACAACCAAACACAGGGAAATGGGAGTCATTAATGAAAGCCTTGATGCTGCCACATTACAAAAAGATTCAGAGGCTGTAGCTGTGTTTCTAGAAACCACTTTATCAGACCTTGCAGATCCACCAAGCTACTCTCTAGAAGGGTCTGTATCACCTGAATCAGACATAGATACAACAAGCACAGTCAGCCAAGCTGGAGGAAATAACATACGTAAGACAGCCCCAAAGAAGCGTTCAGCCAGACGTGAAGCACCCAATAAGAATGCCAGTACCACAGAAAGGAAAAGTAAGGTTCACGCCCCGGGATCAGCAGGCTCCAGAGCGTGGACATCGCTCGATTTGACAGATGATGACTTGAGTTCTTCAATTGCACAGGACGCTACTTCCTTAAAGCGACCTCAATGTCGGGCTCAGAATGTTAGCTCTAAAGTTGAGCAAACAAGTGGAAAGGCAAAAGGAGCTAAGGCAAGTGTAGCTCCAGTACACACCAGCTTTAAACCATCCCCTGTTCCTCAGCCTCGACCCACAAGAGCATCCCTGCTTCGTCGAGCACGACTGGGTGAAGCTTCTGACACTGACCAGGCTGATGCCGATCGCATGTCGGTTGCTTCGGAAGCTTCAACTGCCAGCTCCGCATCGAGACCTTCAGCTGGACGTAGGACTCTTTCTAGAATTGAAGCTCTGGCCCAGCCAAGAAGGCCAAGAGTATGTTCTCCTTCTGCTCGGAGTGATTCAGAAGCAACATCAGGCAAAATAAGGGGATTGGTTCCACGTCCTGCTCCAGAGAGTGGATTGCGTCTTGGTCTACGGTCTTCTGGAGCCTCTTCTACTGTGGCTGTCCCAAGAGCAAGAGCCAACAGTGCTTCCAAGCTGCCAGACAAGTGTCCCTGTGCGCCCTACATTCAAAACACACCTGCAGGTCAGACTTTTTAGGGGAATTGTTATATAATAATAGTATGTACAGTACATTTAGGCACATTTTGCTGTAAAAAATACAAATGTTTATTTTTGTATCAATAGCTAGTTACAAGTTCATGGATTTAGTTGGATTATATTCAGCTGTAAGATCCACAAATTGTACCGTACAGCTGCTAATGATGATAATTAGTCACGAACTTGTTGAAAAACAGTTGTGTTGGAGTCTTAAAACAGGGTGAGGTGAGGAACAGCCAAACTCTGCTTATTCTGTCCAAGCACTGGTTTAAACAATGGACACTCAAAACTCATTTACATGCATTTCCTATCGGTGCAAGGCCTAGCGATAGCTCAATTATAAATAAATCACTTAAACCTTGACCCAGAGGCCAATAACAAAATTACAATATGTGAATCTGAATAATGTTACATTTAAGTACACAACTACTATCTAACCTTCAATTGAAATGTTCTTACTGTTGTTTTTCTTACTATTGTAATTCTCAGTCTAATCATTTTTTGTATTACATAATTCTGCTCATTTTACATTTTTTTCTTTACCCATAGTTGGAGGGAGATGGCGCCGTGTACCAATTGAGTATGCCTCTACCTCAGAGGATGAGTATGGCTCCAATCGCCACCCAACTCAACATACTCGTCCACGTCCAATGGCTCCACGGGTTTCACAGCTTGGAGGATCTGCACCAGCAACACCTAGTCCTGGAGGAATCTCCATACTACGAAACCAGTCCAGCAGAGAGGATGACTACATGAGAGACTGGACTGCTCACAGTGAGGAAATTGCAAGGTAGCTAACTGTTTAAACAGTTGAGGTTCAGAAAGAGAGAGTAACAGCGTTGTGTATCTTTATGTGCAAACAATCCCAGTCACTCAGCTCAGATAGCTCCACAAAAACTAGCCAAACTGGTAGCAAGCATAAACAAAAAAAATTATTATATATAACTATATTATAAAGTTCCCCTTTTTCAAAAGTAATCCACTTGGGTTTTGGATAATGGATTGGATCAAATCTTGAAATGCGTTTTTAAAAGAAAAAAAAGGATTACATAATCGAATTAGATCATGCAATTCAATCTTGGTTTTGATCCAGATCAAACCTTAAGTTTGTTTTTCAAAACCTTTTCACTTTAGTCATCCAGAACCAAAAATCTGTATTAAACTGATCCCATCAGAAGAGTGGATTAAGTGTGAATGTCATGCCTAAAATGTAATTAATTTTTTAAAAATGTATCAAATAATACTAGATTTGGACCATACAGTATCCTACAAGATATCATCTTTATTCATAAGGTTTTAATTTCATTTGTTCATCCGTTTAGATCTTTAGTTCTTAAATCTACTTCTTATTCTTTTTATACAGTGGTACCCCGAGATACGAATGCTCGGAGTTACGAAATGTTCGAGATACGAAACGTCTCGCGTGAAATTTTTTGCTTCGAGATGCGAAGAAAAATTTGTGATACGAACATGACGTCGCATAGCGCTTCCGGGTTCTCGCGCTCCTATCTCCCAGTGCAAAAAGAGCTAAACATTATAGTTTCCCAATAATGTACTATAACAAATGTTAGAATCAAATGGTCCTAAAAGAAATAATGTTTATAACGTGGAAAGTTCTGATCTGTAGTGCTAGTTAGAGAAACACCTGTGACGCGTTCTCAGAAGCGCTCTCTCCATCTGTCTGCGCTCGTGCTTGAAACCGTGTTAGTGTTAGTAATTCGTGAAATATAACTCGAGAAAGTCAACTTTAACTTATGGTCGTAATGTTTTCTGCATCCGTTCCACCTCCTCCGACACATAGCTTCACTCAAGGTAAGGTTTCACATTTGTGTACATATTACGTATTTTATTATAATTTATTACATTAACAATGTGTAGATTTAAGGATTGAAGAAACGTTACTTGATTTTTCTCTGGTTTTCCATTTTTTCATCTACTTATACTGTTGTTTCTGAGAGCCGTTGCACGGATTAGGCATCTTACATGGAAAACTTGCTTCGACATACAAAATATCCGAACATGACCCTGGAACGCATTATATTTGTATCTCGGGATACCACTGTACTATCATTTTATTTAGATTTATATACTTATTACATTTTAGTGTTAAAGTTAAAAGTAATGCCAAATGTGTTTATTGTTGAGAGGGAGGAGAAAACCTTACAGCACAATATCATGCTTTTGTACTGCCCAAGGTGGAGGCTATAAATGTAAGTGACGCTCTCCCTAGCTCTCTCTGCTCTCGCTCGCCATGCTCTCATGATAGGACGTGCGTAAGATATTGTCGCAGGAGAGGGACCACACAACAAGGTTGTAAAAGGAAAATATCCCCGGAGGGTGGATTTATTAATAATAATGGTGATTCGGAGTGCTCAAGTGCGGTGCAGTCTTTGGAGTGCTCGGTGCTCGTGTCGCCCTCTTCTTCCGTGCTCCTGCTCTTTGAACAACAGTGCTCGTGAGTTTCGGTTCCAGTAAGATCGGGATTGGGGAATGTAATCTTCTGGCGATCAAGGACTGTCTGGGAAGAGAGAGAGGGAGGGAGGGAGAGAGAGAGAGAGAGAGAGAGAGAGAGAGAGAGAGAGAGTTATTGTTCCCGATCCTCCTGTGATGGCGGTTGCCAGGTGTCCGCAATTTGTGCCAGGACCACGATGATCGGAATGGACCTCCGTCACAATATATTGATTGTGTTAGTATCTTTATAATAAATAGCCGTTGTTGCTGTGTTCCTTTCAAACTGTCTCCAGTGTTTAATGTACTGTATTACAATAACAGGGCGGTAACAAGGAAAACTGAGATCAGGTGGTGGAGATTAGATAAAATATGACAGACAGGTGCAGAGGAGTTGTGAAATGACATTTTCAGAAAATCATCTGCTTGTTTGTTATGTGTCTTCCACCTCTAGGGGTGAAATAATATAAGGTGTCCTTTCATTATCTATCTTTTTTTCCAAAGAGTGTATTGTAAGATGCTTATGTGAACCATAACTTTTCAAATAATACCATTGGCCAAATTTAAGGTTAACACTCATTTGCAAGCGTTGCTTTTGACCTTAAAATCACATTATGTTTTCCAGAATCAGTCAGGACCTGGCTAAAGATCTGGCCATGTTGGCACGTGAGATCCATGATGTTGCTGGTGAAATTGATTCTGTTAGCCCTTCCTCCGCTCCTTCAGCTTCAGTAAGAACAAGAAACACTTGATACCCAAAGCCACGAGCATCTCTCCTTTTTACTGTACATGAACCGTTTAATTAATGGATGCCTGTGGAAATATATGTTGGCATGTTTGTAATGGTTTGCACACATTGTATTATTCTCACAGTTATTGTATTAATAATAATTAAAGTGTGCTGTCTAGTCTAGATGATTATTTATTGCTGTTACATGAGCATGCTCTGCCAGTAATGCTGCCTGATTTAGTTATTGATTATAAATGTTTCTATATCTTATTGATAATTATATTGACTATTTATGGACTTGTTTTTATCAATGTATTCCTCAGGTGGATGATCGTGTTTTTGAAGATGCTCTAGACAGTGCTCAAGAGATCGGTGGCAGAGATGTGAATCTACGGCCTCATGGGACTCTCAGTCAAGATCTCCGAGCCATTCGCCGTCTGACCTGGAACAGAGATGAGGTAACAATTTTGCTAATTGTTCTGCAGCCTGCAGAAAGAGGGCCATGTATTCCGTCAATGCCACTACGTAACTCAAAGCTCTCAAAATGGATTTACATGAGATGTCTACTGTAACTAAAAACAAACAGAAAACAGCGTGTGGGGAAAATGTCAAAAACGCAAATTCTGAGATAATTCTTTCCAAATCCTGCATGTTTTTCTCACGTGGTTTTGTCTGAAAACCTCTACACACAATCCGATCTTTAGGTCCGAAGTTGAAACAAAAAAGATTTTCGGATTGCTATATCGTATCCATTTTTTCCAAGGAGAACGACCAATGAAAACTGGCTCTTTTGATGATATGAGTAGGATTTAAAAAAAGCTACCTCATAGCGACTTCCTCTTGTGCAGGAACACTTCAAAGGCAGGTAGTGTCATTGTATCAATATCTACTCGCCCCAGACGAAGAGCTCTCTGCTGAGAAGTATCTGAAAAATCTCAATGTGGACCGGTGTGGAGAGGCCTTTAGGGTTTGGGGTTACAAGAGGCACCATCTTGACGACAACATCCCATTGCAAAATCAGGGACGTTTTTATCACGTGGTTCTGTGTGAGTCTGATTACTTCCAGTTACGCCTCCGTTGGATTTGAATAGAATTCAAGCAGACCAATAGAATGGGTTGGGGCACATCCCGCTGTAGGCTGCAATCAGGCAAACCTTTCTTGCCTTGACCCAAGAAGTTTCATTCATTCATTCATTTTCCAACCCACTTATTCCCTTTTGGGGTCCTGTACACCCTGAAGGGCCATCGCAGTCCATCGCAGGGCAGCTTTCACTCACACATTCCCACTTAAGGGGATTTTAGATTATTCAATTAACCTAATCTTCTAACTGGAAGGCCACAGTGCTACCCACGGCACCACTGCGCAAAAATATTTTGTTCGGTCATTCTTTGTATGGATCACATGAACAGTTAAAAAAAGGGGCGATCATAAAATTCACCTTATTTTGCTAAATCAAACATCAAGACACATCTTCAAAAATTTTCACTTTAAATTAAATAAATTAAATATTAATTTCTTCAGCAGCGAGCGGATTAACACAGGAAGAGAGGGATTTAAGTCCGGCAAAAGTTACAGGCACCTAGGGGTCCTGAAACCAGGAACAGTTGTCTGAAGAAGGCACTCATGTTTCATATGTTGCACTTTGCATTTTTTACCGTTCTTTTTCCAACTTTGTTGTATTTGGCAGCAAAGCCAGCAAAACAGTAGACGCCGTCTCCTCACAGTGCTGATAATGCTTTTAATAAAGGATAAACTGGAAAATGTAAATGTTATTAGAATGAAAAATAAGCGAGTTTTGATTTCTTTTCAAAGTAACAGCCCTAAATTGATGTTTTTTGGTTTAACAATTATAGTTCAATGAACAGAAAGGCTGGATGGAGACCCATTTACGAAAATCCCAACACAATTTGATGGGAATGTGTTTTCTTATTGGAACTGGGGCACGATGGGGCGACATTAATGAACTAATCAACAGACCGATTTCATTGGCCAGAAAATAAAATGTTGTTTTGGTCATTCTAAAAAATTCCTTAGCCAAAGAATGTCACCAAAGTGGTTTGGGATCATCACCTCCCTGAACTGTTTTGACAGACTGCGTTTCCTAAGAGCCTCCCGTCTCCGAAAGCAAGATGACACAACTGCTCTTTTTGAATTTCGTCTATGTGATCTAACACCACAACTTCCTTTTTTCTTTTGACATTTGGCGCCAGCTCGTCAAGAAGTGCCAATTTTGTTCTTTTAGACTCATTGGATGAAAACGGTTCTTTATTCGCAAATACTTTATGGGACAATTCAGTTTTATGCAAAAATATAATTCGCATCTTTGGAGGGAAACTTGACCAATGTTTGCAGTTCACTTCATCAAAAATATATATATTTTTATTTGTTTGTTTGGGTAAAACAAAAGCATTGAAACTTGAAACGTTCTCTGTGTAGCTTTATTGTTTCATCAGCTCTTAAATAGTGTCTCAGTTCACGACCCCTATACTCTAACCACTCTAGGGTGAATATTTAAAGATCAAATGTATAATTTGGGGGGTAACCTTCCTTATATTCCTCAATTACAAATGTTAAGCTAAGAGCTGTAAATGTTGCACAGAAATGTTCAATTTAATGTTGTTTCATGTTAATGGCCATTAACATATTCATGTACTTCAAAAATTTCTACAAAAATTCCAAATCCTCATAGAGTGCCACTGACAAGTGTATTTTAGTTCCAACTCTCAATACATAAGAACTCTATGAACAGAGTCTGTGGGAAACTGTACAGTAAGTTTTACAGTATTGTTCGTTTGTATGCCACAAGGGGGCGCTGACTTTATATTTTATCTGTCTACATTTAACGTCAACCTTTTAAATTTAATAAAAAGCAAAACCCAAAGCGTTTCTTCTCTTGCATTCACAGGGAGTGATGGACAGTTTGCTGTTAGCCTCAGTTTCTCAGCTCTCAGCAAAAATCAAACAGGCAGTAGAAAAAACTGCTAATAAAATCAGGTAATAAAACTTCTTTTGTGCCATGTATTTTTGAATCTTATTTTTTCATTGTGATTTCTGACATTAAATGTTAATGCTTTTATTAACATTCATAGACAAAGTTCTGGAAGGTCTTTATGAAGGTCACACTTTGATTTATTGCCTTCCTGCAGGATTTTATTCAAAGACAAGGACCGAAAGTGGGAAGAAATTGAAAGCAAACTTCAGACAGAAAATGAGCTGCCGCTCCTGAAGACGTCCAATCAGGTGAGGAAGGAGCAATTTGTAACAGCCCTTTGCATGTTAAATATGTATTGAAGGTGATTAAAAATAAACTAAACCAAATGAAAAGGAGTGATGACAACTTCAGCGAGAAAGCATATCTGAATATTATGCTATTAGTAGTTTTTTTTTGTTTTTATTCATTATGTATATTTTTAACTACCGTATTTTTCAGATCATAAGACGCACCGGCACATAAGACGCACCCAATTTTAAATGAGAAAGATCTAGAAAAAAAATATTCTGAACAAAATACTGTTGTAAAATATTTTATATCAACTGTGTAAAAGTTAACAGCCAAACATGTAACATGAACAGACAGTAAACAGTAAAAGTAACAAAAAAAAGGCTGTAATGTTTTACTTTGCCCCCACTCATCACTCTAAAGTCCACCATTCGTTATCACCATCACTGTTCCAGTGCAACATTGCCCCCACATTAGTAATACCGTAATAGCCAGTAACATTGTCACTACATTACTAATAATAGCCAGTAACATTGTCACTACATTACCAATAATAGCTAGTAACATTGTCACTACATTACTAATAATAGCTAGTAAAATTGTCACTACATTACTAATAATAGCTAGTAAAATTGTCACTACATTACTAATAATGGCTAGTAAAATTGCCCCCACATTAGTAATAATACAGTGGTTCTCAAACTTTTAGAGCCCCCCTTTAAACCTTTAAAAGAATCTGGGCACCCCCAGATGTAAAATAATAATTACGTCCACTGCTAGGTCTATGTACCACATTGTATTTATATGTAAGTGTGTGCGAGGAGAGGGAGAGACGAGTGTGTGTGGTTTGAGTTTGGGATGATGTGCTCATCTTGAAGCTCCTTCTTTTTCCACTGGCTATCCGGCACAAGCGTCACATCAGGCTCAAGAAACATCGCAGATAAACTACTAGCTGTGCCCATTTCACTTCTTGAAATGTATTTTAGCGTGAGAAATCGGGTTTGTAGCGTGAGAGATCACTCAAATGCGAGAGTCTTACGTTCAATGTGTGAGAAACCACAGCTGAGCTCTGTATTTTCGCTCGTGAGTATGGATGCGGAAGCCAAAGGCATTGTGGGAAATGTATTTTTTCCCGTTTTCGTTACGGCCGCGCTATGACAGAGATGGGCGATGACGTCAGCGCGCAGCGCCGGCTGTACAAATATGGCCACGGCTTCGGCCTAGCACCGGAGCTCCGGAGCTCTTACGCCTCTCATACGGCTGTGACCGGACTTCGCGGCACTCTGCATTCGGTCTATAAGACGCACCAACTTTCCCCCTCAGTTTTGAGGAAGAAAAAGTGCGTCTTATGAGCCGAAAAATACGGAACTGGGACATTGAATTGACTAGCATGACTCATGTGCAGTCTTGCATCCCCAGTTGGTGGTTAGGTCATGCTCTTTTTTCTGGGTAATTGTGAGAAATTAAATACCAATTTTATCATAATTGGTTAAATTTCCTGTCCACCATATTGATTAGGGTTGAAAAACCTACCAGGCTGTTTGTCTGATTCCCACCAAATTAAAATCAGAATCGCCTCAGACCTTGCTGGCAAAGTTCTAGATATGACTTAATTAGCATCTTTTTCAATGTATTTCATTTATTTTATTTTAATTTTTCTTCTTCAAGTTTGTATTAACCCTTAGAGGTCCGGGGAGTGACTTTACAATTTGCTCTAATAAATGATATTTGAAACAGTTTTTGTGGGAATGCTTGATTTCATTTTTTAGTACATATACCCAGCTTCTGTTTTTATTTATTTTATTTTATTTTTGTTTTTTATTAAACAATAATTCCAAAACAAACCTGAAATTGTTTTTCTTGTTTTTATTGCAGAAATCACAAATTTAGAACAGTTATTATGTTTTATAACAAAAAATAATCTAAAGCATTTGGACAAAATAAAAAATCCCAAATCCCTCCAAAAAGCAAAGACAAGGAAAAAACAAACTGAAACCTCTTATAAACCTTATACACTGTTCCAAGCACTTTTTGTCTTTTTTTTTAGCCAGAAACTTCAAAAATACAAGCCATATCACAGGTCTTGTACTTCCAAGGATTACCCCTAGCACTGATGGCACAGATATGGGGTAAAATAAAACTGAAGGACATTTTAATTTGAATTACCTTGCAAATCATGTGTCATAACCCTTGTAATGTTTGTTTTACACCAAAAATATAAAAACTAATAACCTTTTTGAAACCTTCACATTATATATGAAATTAAACAATTGGTGGGTCGACATCATTCCTACTTATTTCAAAACAGCCGCTGTGACTGGCACATGCACAGCTGTGTACAGAGACTTCTAAGGGTTAAGGAGCAGTGAGTTGTGGGCCAACACACTGCGCCCTCTATTGACCGACAACCGATGTAGCGTTTGTTACCGCTTGCACGAAGAGCATTCCTATCAACCAGCTATTTTCATTTTTGACTAAGGTTCTTTCCCAAGACGCAGAGGACAGTTGAGCCCCCTTTTCCCCCAAAAGTGTTTTTTTAACAATATATCAAAAAGAAAATAAAGATAAACATTCACAGTAAATCAAAATTAGCTTTAAATATTTTGATTTAACATTTGTTCAAGTTGTCTATGAATCAGATTGATTTTTTTAGTAAAGCTTTATTCTCTTTATTCGACTTTTTTCTTTTGGGAAAAAAGGACGCACCGGCATATAAGATGCATCCAATTTTAAATGAGGAAGATTCTGAACCAAATATTGTAGTAAATATTTTATATCAACTGTGTACAAGTTAACAGCAGTTTAAGAACAATTATATGCCAAACATGTAACATGAAAAGTCAGTAAACAGTAAAAGTAACAAAAAAAGGCTGTAATGTTTTTATTCGAACCCCAATAATTCCTCTTCGTCACTGCTATCAGAAATGAGGAAGGACAGATTCACGCAGTCATTGTCGTCACTTTCTTCCTCACTGGTGTCAAATAAGATGTTGTCTTCTGTTCCATCCAAGGCATTACTAATGCCACACTTTTTAAATGATTTTATAACAATGTCCTCCTTCACGGAGTCCTACGCGCTATGGTAGTATCGACGAGATGGACGATGACGTCAGCACGCACCACCGGCGCGCCTGGCTGACGGCTCCGGAGTGTGATGGGAATTTCCTATATAATACTACCATCTAGTGGTCATTTAGAGAAATGTAATTTGAGAAACTTTTAAGAGCCACATCATACTTCAGTCCCGCCCTGAGAGGCTCGAGGTTCTTCTTCCAATGTGGATAACACGTGTGTAGGAAATGCGTTGAGACTGCTAAATCTTTACAATTAATAGCCGCATTTGCTGTGTTCTCTGTTAAACGGTCTCCAGTGTTTATTATCAATTGAGAAGGTATATTTTTACCATAACAGGAGCTAGGCCGAAGCCGCGGCCTCTCTTACGCCTCTCCTACGGCCGTGACCGCCCTCCGCTCCGCGTCGCGCTATGCATTCGCCGTATAAGACGCACCAACTTTCCCCCCTCAGTTTTGTGGGAAGAAAAAGTACGTCTTATATGGCAAAAAATACTGTATTTTTTTTTACTATTGAGATGATTTAAACCTGTTCAAAGTTACATTTCAAGTTTACAAGTTTACATTTCTTTAAATGGGTAGTTTATTTTTCTACTCTCTGTGCAGTATCTTGATGGATTTTGGGTTGGGTGGAATTCATTCATCACAAGCAGGGCTGCGAATCTCCCAGTTTAATTATACGGAGCACTTGACTCATGGTTTGTCATTGCACAGATTAGCCCTGAGGCGAATCACCTCCACTCGCTGACAGGCCGGTAAATCTAGCTCAGTAGCATTGCTGGCCTCAACTCGATTCTCCAAACTTTTCAGTAGCACCAGAGCACAAGCCAAACAAACCAAATGATGGTTTGAAGAAAAAATGGCACTGAAATTATTCATACAACTGACTGATGATTTTTTACAATTGGTCACCCTCAGGAGATTTCCTCCATCCTCCAGAATCTGAAGAGAGTGGAGCGACAGCTTCTTGGTAAGACACATATAACAATGCAATAAACATCTGACTGTCTGAAATATTTGAGATAGCATTACAAACATAGCATTTTAATTCATGTTTAATATTAAACTGCTGATGAATTGTTAGTGTAACCGGTGGATCTGCGTTGTGTGTTTTCCTTTTTTATCATTAAAAGTGAACCAGTCGAACATCAGATGGTGTTTATCTGTTTACTCCTCACAGTAGAAAAAGAGAAAAATGCCCTTATCAGCCTCTCCTCTTTGCTCTGTCTCTCGCACTGATGGCAATTGCTAAAAGGAGGAGAGGAGACAAGTATAAAGAAATTAAATAAGAGACAATTAACATATTTAGAACATATAGCACAACTGAAGAGAGAAAAAGCATATGAAACGACCTCATCAGCTTCTCCTCTTTGCTCTCTCTTCATAAAGAAGTACACAACAACAGAGATCACTCACTGAAAGTGGCTATATTATAAAAAGAATATAAAAAGATAACAGAGCTCAGAGGATACCTTCCTCTCGCACTGATGGCAATTACCAAAAGGGCAGAGGAGGCGGAAATTTCCCCAGAAAGAAATTCAGTTAGCCCTTAAAGGGGCAGGCACCCACTTCAACAAACCATTGGGATTAGATGTATTTTGTATGTAATTCTAAATCAACATGAGATTAATGTTTTTTCTATACCTGATACATATGCTAATAAATTGTTTTTAAACAAGTTTTTAGCCTTGTGTATCGCAGCAGTGTGTTAATATGACAGTGTGTTATTTCTCGCGGAAGAGTCCACGCTGCTCACGTGTTGCCTGTATGGCGTCTATATGCGCCTCTGGTACAATAATATTCTTGTGTTCGACTTCGGTTTCCCCATTAAGTGACAATGATTCATTCTGCAGGAAACAATAGCGCTGCTGCTGTGCTGCTAAAAGTTTGTCGTGTTTTTACACTGGAAACTTTCTGGGGCTGAAGTTTCAGGTCGAGGCTGAAGTTAAATCAGAATCAGATTTTGTTTGGAAAATTAAACAGTAAATCAGCAGATTATTTAAATGTGCAAAGAGGTTCAATATGAACCCAAAGGCTTGTTCCTGCATTTCTAAAGCACATTATACATCGAGAATTTTTTTTTTTTAAACTTTGACTGTTTTTGGTTTTTCAAAACATTTTTTGTGGAAATGTTTGTTCACCAGAATCTTTTACAAATTTCTGAATCTGAAAAAAAAAAGCTATGAATAAAATATATTAATTCATGAAGGTAATCAATGGATTATTCGATATGACTTGTCTGGTCCGACCCCCAGAAGCACAAATTGTGTACCATCTGTCCCGCGAGCTGAAATGTCCATAAATGATTAGGTTTAAATAAACAGTGGGACATTACATTGAAAAAGTAGAAAAAAAAAACAATTTTCCCTTTTCATCCGCAGTGATTGACATCATGGTCGACCCTGATGGCACCCTGGATGCTCTGAGCAGTCTGGGTATAACAAGTCCCCTGACGTCTGAGAGCAGAATCAGTCAAGGCTCCCAAGGCCCTGCTGGAAACCAGACTGTGGAGACATCCTCCGGTGCGGCCGCGTTGCCTTCTGCTTATTCAGAAGTGGCAGAAAGAGATTTGGGACTTCAGGAGAAGAGCAAAGACCAGAAGTAAATCAATTTCTGCTCTTTAAATGGACAACATCCTCTGGTTTCCAACGTGACTTTTATAGGAATAACGTGAGGCATGTTGTAAATATTTATTTTGCATTTCAAAGCTTGCTTCAGAAACTCTAGATATCCATGGATTTATTTTCATTGAGACTAAATATTTTGAAATATCATCTCCATGTGTCTGACTTAAAATGAAGCGTAAAAGGAATTTATTTAGGCATTTATTTACTGTTTTTTATATAAATCAGTTGTTGTTTTTTTTATAACTGACGAGATTATTCTTGGAGAGAGATTGCGAACCATCCATTGATGCCATCCACCGGCACAAGCAAGACAAAGTAGGAGAAGGATAAAGTGCTCGGGGTGGCATGGACGTTTGGGCAGAGGCTGGAGTTCTGCTGGTCCTGGGCACCAGGCACGGACACTGGTGGCAGTGGTGGTAATGACAAGTCCTGCAGAGCTAAACAGAGTAGTGTGCACTTCTTTTTATTTGCTGGTTATTAGTGTGGGGCGTGGCATTTCCTGGTCCTTTGTCACGAGACATCTACTGTGTCTCTAGGTTTTAGTAGAGTAATAGTCCATTTATCAGAAATTCACTTCATGGCTGTGCTGCAGAGTTGTTGTTATAGAGGCTATTGGTTTCACTCTTCCAACCGTTCACTGAGATTGAGTGGCAAAACAAGGGTTAAAATAGTTGGGTATAATAATAATTCCTGCAAGACTGTGAGATAATCTGATGATTGTGCACTTAAATTAAAAATGGTTATATTGGTAGAAGGATGTTGGAGATGGAGATGCCAGGCAAGAGGTCAAGAGGAAGGCCAAAGACGAGATATATGGATGTACTGAAAGAGGACATGAAGTTAGTTGGTGCAAGAGTAGAGGATACTGAGGACAGATTTAGGTGGAAACGGATGATTCGCTGTGGCGACCCCTAAACTGGGAACAGCCGAAAGGAGAAGAAGATTTGGTACAACACATTGCATTTCATTGCACATCACATTTCACAGTACACAATTGTGCAGCTAAAACAGTTGAGGATGAATAATACTCCACTGCCACATAAAAATACACCAAATAACATTTAATTCTAAATAATGTAAAAAGTTTTTTCAACCACCACGGAGACAGATTGTGGATGCATTTCACACAGTGCTTTTTTTAGATTGAAACACTGTCTTGTTTAATTCATATTTGGCTGAAGTCATAACTAAGGGTTTTTTTTTTTTGAGCTCAAACATTTAATTTATTATTGGAGAATATTTGGCCAAAATCTAGGTTTCAACTTGTGGATTCCAGTTATTTTTTTGAAGTGCATAAATCCATTTGCCTCTCCTTTCTTTAGATTTCCACATTGGATTCTGTGGGAATCTAACTTACAAGAATGGTGTCTTGTAAGTCTTTGAAAATTGTTTTGAGCAGTCAGTTGTACAACAGCTTTTCCACATTCACTGCTTGCCCTTGAATAAGCTTTTTGCCACTCACTCTGTACTGTGACGTCATGTGCAAACCCTCTATATGCCATGCAAGTGAAAGGAATTATTATAAAATGTTTGTCAATATATTGGATGTCTCTAAGGCAAAATAAATAATCAGTATTTAACCATTTGTATTCAGAAAATGTTAAAGAGTATCTCAGCTGCAAACCAGTTTTTTTCATGTGCTGGAACCTAAACATGGCTTATTTGTTTGAATTTGGAACATTGTAGATGGAATTTGTACAATCAGTGGCTTTCAATGAATCACAAAAAAGGTTTTACCCTTTCAAAAACGAGCTGTTTTGAAATTCCCTGTAAATTCATGTCAAATGAAGTGTCAACTGCACAACGAGAAAGAATAATGTAATTTGTGTAATAGGAAAAAAAAAAACATTTTGAATCTTATTGTTATATTTACATTTTTGCATTTGGCAGATGCTTTTATCCAAACGACCTACATTTCAAGCATTTACCACATTTCGTTTTAATTCTTGCTTTCCCTGGGGTTTAAACCCAGAACCTTTGCATTTGCTGAGCCACAGGAAAGCCTATTCTCGGAAACAACAGGAAGTTACTTCACAAACAGGAAGTTACATCTCAGCTAGGCTCTTCAATTTGAGATTTTTTTCTACTCTGAACCTTGAAAGAGCTCCTTGACTTCTTCAGATCCCCTCCCGCTTCATTCTTCCTCCTTTGTTCTCAGCGCAGCATGGTGGAGTTTTAAGGGTAATGAAGCTGTATTTTCTTTTACATTTGTTAAACTGGCATTCTAAAATTCAGGGTCAGAAGTGCAATTGATGCATCTTTATTGATCACACAGCCGTATTTCACTCATGGATATTGTTTATTTTTACATTTATTTTATTCTGTTGCTTCCTTGCTTCCACCAAACTCAACTTGCATCAAAAATGCGGTCAGACATATTTCAGAGGGGCAGAGTGAGTGATTTCATTAAGCATTTAAAGGAGCAGTGGTCAAAACAGCTCGTTTTTAATGGAAGTGGATTAAGATGGTAACAATTATGTTTGTTTAAAATGTTGAGATAACGCTAAAAAACAATCACTTCTGCCTTAATGCCCCCCGCTTCTTCTATTTGGTCAACCATTCATTCTACCTTAATTTATTTTATGGTAATTAGACTGAAGTGGTCAGGCTGAAAGTATATCTTTATCTTAAAATATAGTAAATGAGCTGAATTTTTAAGACTAAATAATCCAGTTCTTTGTGTAATGGAAACCAATTCTTATATTGATATCACATTTCCTCAAATTTTATTGTTCAATATACGTTTATATATCTATATCTCACATATGTGTTTGGATGTACATTTTGATGTATTGGAGCCTCGTAAAATACAGTTATTAGCTTCCTTATGTAAGTGGCTCCAAAACATGAAATTGTATATATAGTATTTTTGATTAATTTCCCGCCTTTAGAAAAGAATGCCCTTTTAGACTCATTTTACAAAAAAAAAGTGTTGTTCAAAGAAAAGTGTATAGAACATGTTTTGGCACTGATTTTTATATTTGATGCTTTCTTATTGATTTTTTTTTTCATTTATATATTTTTTTGTGAAATTATATTTAAAATAATTACACTTTTAACAGTATGCTGATTATTTCAACTGGTAACATGTTGAACAACCTACTGCCTTTCCTTCCACTTTAGGGACCCCGTTAACCTCCGAGATGTTCTGCAATTATCTCTTTCAAATATGAGAATAACTAATATTCCATTATTAATATTAAATAGTATTTGCTGTGTGATAGCTAGAAGGACCTGAACTTACCCTGATGTTTCTCATGCTTGTTTTGTCACAAAGTGCCCATTATAAAAACTTTATCATGGGAGCATCCCAGTATGTTCCACTCTCCAGCATAAAAGCCCATTGACATGAGTGTTTTGATCTGGATAACACAATGAAAGATTCTGTAGCATGATTAACTTTCCTCCTCTTTGCTTCCATCTGCCTCATACCAGTGGTGTTTACAGATGAATGTAAAATGAATACAGATTTAATAAAGAACTTTCATATCAATGTGTACCTGCAATGTGTCACTCATTATGATTTATTTTATAGAAAATGAAAGTTATATGTATTTGGATTCTTAAATATTGTACAGTGTTGTGTTTTTTTCCACACTACACAAATGAAGTCTAAGTTTTAGAGTTTTAGAGCCAGGGACAGGGAGTAGTAGCTCTGGCAGTGGGTGTTCTTGCTGGAGGCAAACAAATCTATGTGGGCCTCTACGAAGATTTCCGAGATTTGATGGACAGCCAGGGGGTGGAGTCGCCATTCTCCTGCTGCGGTTTGAACCTAAACAGCAACCAGTATCACTGCATCTAGTTGATGTGCCATCGAGATGGTTGATTTGTTATCGAGATAAGCGTCGGGTCGAGGTTCCGGACTCTTAATGGGACCCGCACACAGTGCCCCAACCTGTCCGAGAGGGACCGTGGTCACAACCAAACGACCGGAGTTATCCCTTACCCAGGGAACACTGGAGTGCAGGAAGTACATGACCTCCAGACTTACAGGGACGAGAGACAGCAAGGTGTCAGAGACAACCGGGACTGTACTCCGCGCCATGCCCAACTCGGAACCCGAGACAAAGTACGGTCACATATGCGGGAGCCCGAGCGAAATTACCTAGGCTGCAGCTGGCATGTGCCCCAGGAGCCTCTGAAGTAGCAAGGCTTGGGCTTGTTCTACCGTGAGCCGCGCCTCCGTGTTCTTGGAGTTCTCTTGCACCGGAGTGAGATGACTCTTTTCCCAGTTGACTTGCAACCCCAGGCGACTATCCCTCTGTATGATCAACTGGCTCCTGGATGAAGCTAGCAGACGCCAGTCGTCCATGTAGTCCAGGATACGGATGCCTGCCCTGCGTAGGGGGGCGAGAGCAGCCTGGACAACCTTCGAGAAGGTGCTTGGTGAGAGGGCAAGGCTGAAGGTCAGGACTACGTACTGGTAAGCTTGGCCTTTGAAACAGAACGTTAGAAAGGGTCTGTGTCACCGCGCTTCGGCCACCTGAAATTACACATCCTTCAGGTCTATCATAGCGAACCAATCCCCAGGACAAACACACGGCAGAATTCTAGGGACCGTCAACATCTTGAATCGGAGCTTGACCAGGCCACAATTCAGACATCTCAGGTCCAGAAATGGTCGCAACCCGCCTGGTTCTTTGGGTACCAGAAAGTACCAGCTGAAAGGACCGGCTCGACTGCGCCCTTGTGCAAAGGGGCAGCGATCTCCTGTCGCAGGAGTGAGGCGCCTGTCCGAGAGACAGGTTTCTCTAACACACCTCGAAACCTGGGGGGTTTCAAGAACTGAATCGTGTAACCCTGCCTGCTTGTCCGAAGGACCCAGTGAGAGACCCTGTGAAGCTTCTTCTGCACGGCTCCCAGTTATGCTGTCAGCGGTCCCGCGTTGGACGTGCCGATGAAGACCCTGGCAGGGCCGCACAGATGCGGACTTGGTGGCGGAATCACCTGGGCGGGGTCCAGAGCTCGCGCCTATGTCCAGGTCTTCATCAAAGCATGAGGAAGAGAAACCCCCCGACGGTTGGGCATGCGAGTCCGCGAGTCCGCTATTCTCAGGAAGGATGTTAGATCTTTCTTGGGTACCGCCATCCTAGGGGACGGCAGCGAGGTGAGAGTGGTGGAAGTACAGTTTGCAGTGTAAACACTCATATTCTTGCTCCACCAGAGCAGCGCATGCGTGTTTGAGCCCAAACACTCCACACATTTCTTGTGACCGTCTTCTGACGAGACCCACCGCAGCCAGGAGTGTTACAGATTTTGCCCATCGCCATTAAAAAATGGACGATTTGGAACAAACTGGAATACTGGACAGACTCTTGCTGGGAATCAGAGGTGCCACAGTTTGGTGGCTTTAGCTATCTGGGCTACCTTGTGTAGCGGTAAGCATCCTTTGATATTTCAGCTGAAAAGTGTTGAATATAGAGGGAACCATCGTTTGCTCCAAGGAAGAAAGTAGAATGAGCAAAGGGTGAGCCCTGCTCATATAGAGCAGTTGATGGCTAATCACCTACACCAACTGTAATTCGGTACCACCCTCCCCCTGGAAGGGGAGTTCCCATAGTCGAAACATCGACATACGTCTACATTTCCACTGAAAGGAAACAAAAATATCAAAACCATATTATGCATTGTCATAAAAAGTGTTTTACATTTATTACAGCAAATAAATTTCCTTACAAAGGCCCCAGACTTCTAAGGGGTAAAGTCAGCATTTAAATGTTATTTCTGATACATTTCAGCTCTGTTTAAAGCTGAAGCTGCATTGAAATTTCCAAGCTCATCGTCTGTGAGCCGAACTGCTGTGGGATTCCACTTTTGAAGTAAAATGAATATTTTCATAATGTAAAAGCTAAAACTTTGATGCGCCAAGGGATGCTCGGTGCAATGAAGAGAAGGATCTTAAAGTCTTAATCTTTTTTGATTGACATTTTTTGATACATTACTCTTTTTTTCAATGCATTTAGAAGTTAGGCCCCCTCTAGACAAGCACTGAATCTTATATAAGCTTCCAAACCTAATGCAACATCTTTGTTTCAGCCCAAATTTTCAGTTTCATAACCCATGACCTGCGTGAACCCTGCCTGGTTGTCAGAACACCACAGAACATCTCTGCAGAACATCCTTTTTTTGGTAAACATTTTCTGCCACATAAGGCAAAATCACATTTTATAGTACTGACATCTTTGCATGTGCACATTTAACATGTGTAACATTTGAAAATGAACATGCAAATGAAGCTTTCTTCATACTCTTCTCAATTAAACGTTCACTTAAGCTGCATATTAAGCATAGACGAGAATGTTGGGCACTTCAAGCTCGATGAATACTATTAAGACTAATTTGGTTTAAAACACCATGAGGAGATCAGAAATTTGAATCCTCTCTTTAATTCTGCAGTAGAGCGTAGCACCCCTACTGTAACCTGGGACCTTACAAAGGTGCTTCATAGCTCTCTAAGCCATTTTGTGAAGAACGAGAGGGAAACATGTTGCACTGTGCAGTACACTTTGCCTTGGCACAATGTTTGATCTCCAAAAATGATCCATCAAATAGCTGCTGTGCAAAATCACATCTTCCCAAATGAATTTGCACAAACGCAGAGTAGGAACATTTACATATTTTGTACATTTAGTCGATGGGCATTTAGTGCTGAGAGTCTGATTGTGAGAAAGCGCTGAGTCATTGGTTTAATTATGCTAACAGACCCAGGAAGAAGGAATTAGTATTCATGGGTGAAAGCGTGTGGGAAAGTCCACAGTCTGAAGGTTTGAGATGAAGCAGGGATCTAAAACTCATTTGTTTTAAAAGTGGGTTTATTTAATACTTTGATTGACTGTAGACTTATTCATTTTGACAACACAGCAAATGTGTTGCAATCAGTATGGTGGCTTTGAAGGACTTTTGGCGCAGATCTGATTGATTTCCACATAGGCATGAGGCCTAGTTCCGATCTCAAAATATCTGGATGTATGCATTTTCAGATCCAATATGAGTCTCATTTAAAAAAGAAAGTTTTTGCTTCGGGATGCGAAGAAAAATTCGAGATACAAACAACTACAAGCATTTCTGCTCTATTATTCAGTTATCCGCTTGTTTAGTCTGACGTCGCGCTGCGTTTCCGGGTCTTGGCACTCCTATCTCCCACTGCAAAAAGGGTCTGATACGCATCAAAACACTTTAAATCAGTTTTAAATTGAGCAAAACATTATTTATAGAATACCAATAATGTACTATAACAAATGTTAGAGTCAAGAGTCAACGTGGAAACTGCAGTTCTGTAGCGCAATTTAGAGAAACCCAGTGATGCATTCTCAGAAGCGTCTCGCGCTCTGTCTGCGCTCGTGCTTGAAACCGTGTTTGTGCTAGTAATTCATGAAATATCTCGAGAAAGTTAACTTTCAAATGTGGTGCTGTAATGTTTTCTGCATCCGTTCCTCCTCCTCTGACACATCGCTTCACTCAAGGTAAGGTTTCACATTTGTGTACATATTACGTATTTTGCATGTGTTTTATTATCATTTATTACATTAACAATGTGTAGATTTAAGGATTGAAGAAACGTTTTTTTCCGTAATTTTTTTTATCTACTTATACTGTTGTTTCTGATCTGTTGCACGGATTAGGTGTTTTACATGTAAAACTTGATTCGAGATACAAAATGTTCGCGATACAAACGCCGCCCTGGAACGGAATAATTTTGTATCTCAGGGTACCACTGTATAGTGGAACTCCCAGGAACAAATCTGATGGAGAAGCGTGGCTCTTGATTATAGTATGACATCCATTAAACTGACAGTTAGCTTATGACCAGGGTCGCCATAGACTGAGGAGCCTCATTGATCACAGAAGCGAGATATGAAGCAATCAAAAGCAACTGTTTCTCTGATGTAGTTTTATTACCAAATCATTCTCTTTCATCATCAGCTGCTATTTGTTTTAAATGAGTGTACTGCACACATGAAGACGGATGTGAACTTGTCTGATATCAAATGAATCCTTTAATGAGTTTGCCAGCAGCTCTCCAGATTTAACATTCTAGTTCTGATGGCCCCCGTCTCGTCACTCTCTATTTTATTTTTAACATCTGTTAAAAATGTTTTATAAGTAGGGAACATCGACGAACCTGCTTGTATGTCATTATGCATCATACTTTCTTTGGGAGCTATAAAAGAATATAAATTTTTAAACATCTTGTGAACAATGGTTAATGGTTACAGTAGTGCCCAATAAATTTCACTATTTTGTACTGGGTTTTAACTAAATGACAAGGTAGGCAATTGCATGGGGCTCCATGCCAGAAGGGGGCCCCGAAGGGCTGGCCGACTTTGAGTAGCTACAGCAGTGACCCTAAGGGGAGTGTGTGACCATGAATTAAAATTTTATGGTTTTCTTGTCTTCTGAAATGTAATAACGTGTTGTCCATTATTAATTGTTATCTTGTATTGGAAAAAATGATCTCTGTGCCTTATGCTTTCTTTATTCTTCATGTAGACACTTTCATTGTGATTTTGTAAGCCTGTTCATTCTTTCCTTAAACTCATCTCAATGCCACTCAGCCTGACCTTAACATCATCTTGTATTGTGCCGTGAAGCGCTAGCCTCCTGTGCTCCGTGATATGAAGATACGAATATCTCTAGACCCCTAGTTGCCACACCAACACGCCATAACATCTAGGAATCAACTCTGCACCCGACATCCTACACACATAAGGAGTCTAATCAAAAGGACATGAATGATGCACAGGAGGGTGGTCTCCATGTTACAAATAGAGGGCTCAGAAACTGTCTGACATGTTCACATTGAGAACGGTGTTCTTTGTGCTGGTGGTCTTCTCACTGTGAATCATCAATAAAGAAGCTTCTTTTTACAGTGGTTTTCTGTGCTGTTTGTTTCCTCAAGACGGTCTATCTCTCTCTCTCTCTCTCTCTCTCTCTCTCTCTCTCTCTCAGCAAGATGAAGGCTCATTTCCACCAAAATTCTTCCATATAGGAAGAGAAAACATGAAGATAACCAATTGGAACTTAAGCAGACATTTATTGGTGTCTGATCTTCTTTCAGTGACAGAGACTCTTAGGGGGCTTCCCCACCCAAGTTGTTTAGTTTGATTCATTTGAAGTAGAATTTGTTTTCCCTTTTAGTTTGGTCTGTTTGGTCAGATGAGAAAGCAACAACCGAACTGTACACTGCACCGAAAGCAGACTAAAATCAGTCCAAGACGTCTCATTGAGGTGGTCTCGGACCGGTCCAAATAAACTCTAGAGTGGTTTGTATGTGATCAAACTCTGATCCCAACGAAACACAAATGAAGACAACAAACACAGGCTTTTTGAACAAATACAGGCACCGTACTCGCTTACATGTGCCATTATGAGTTGGAGGTGTCTGTTTACATGGCAGTGTTGTCATGGTAGCCCTAGGTCAAACTTGGAGTAGTTTGTAATCCGAGCATCATTTGCATTATGCATAATAAGCTATTTTACAAATGCTAAAGTAAAAGATGCCAAGGGTCGAAATCAAGCAGCGAAGTTCTTTTTGAACTTCGTTACAAATGCACAACACAGCGGGTAAAACACTGAATGCACCAATCTCATACCTGCCAGTTGCTCATAACCACCCACAGCTGGCAATCATTTAGTTGCCATAGCAACCAGAGGACACAAACACAAGGACAGGACCTCACCCTGTCACACACTCTTTCTTAGACATCAGAAAGACCAGGCACCTTCTAACAGAGCATTCAGTTCCATCCTCATATCCTCTTATCCCTGGACTTCCTTCCTGTGCAGTCAGACAGTGGGTCTACAAATGATCCAGAACTCAGCAGCTCGACTGGTTTTAATGGAAGTCCACATCAGTCCTCTCTTCCTCCCCATTGCAGCATGTCCTAAGTTTAAAATGCTGAAGGTCAAAAAGTCAGCACCATCCAACTCCTGCAGTCCCCTCCAGATACCTGCGTTCAGGAAATGAACAGTTTCTAGGAGACTCTGGCAACTTCTAAGAGCTCTTCTTTTGATGAACTCACCCAGATTGCATGTGTTTTGTTCTCCTGATCTGTAAGTTGTTTTGGATTAATTACAAATGGATAAATATAATGTAAAATCTGTTATACACATAAATTGACAATAAACATGTACATTCTCAGCTCTACGAGTCATATAAAGAAGTGTATTCTCTGTTTAACAACCAAAATTAAAGAGAAAGAAGCAGGTAAATGGAAATATGTGTAGAAATTGATTTGTGTGTGTGTGTGTGAGAGAGAGAGAGAGAGAGAGAGAGAGTGAGAGAGAGACAGACTGGTGGTTCTACATCAGAGCTTTACGAGAGGTGGGGTAATATCTGCTTCTCAATTCACTCTCTCTCTCTGTTACTGTGCCCACTCGGGTCTGCCTGCCCCTCCCAGCAGAGCAGGGAGACCCTACTCTGGCAGTATGTGGATGGAGTCCATCCAACTCCATCTCTCAATTGGGTACAGCTCAGTCTAGCACAGTGTTTGCAACAGCTGGAGTGTGTCGTGACAGTTCCTGGACACTGGAAGCTAAAATTCTGGACAGGAAGTGTATGTCAGAAGCTCCAGGGATGGATTCAGGGTTCTTCTCTGCACATGCTGCCCGGCCTGGTCACAACGTCTTCAGCAGTGTCCAGCCGCAGGACTATTCTGCCATGATCTGGTTGAAGAGCAGAGACCGACTGGAGCGGGTAAGACTGACCCTTAATGTTTGACTCACCACTGTACCGTGAATGCTGAGTGCTGCCGTTCTGCATTCATCCACCTGTAACCCTGCAGGAACAGCACAGACCGTGCTCAGCAGAAATAAATTATAGCCTCAAAGTCAACTTTTAGATAACAATTCACATAATTTCCATTTATAACGCATATATACATTGTAAATGAATTCATGGATGATGTACTAGAGAACACTGTCCATTTTTACACTTTGGAGTGAGGATTGTTTGTGTGTCTCCTACTGTTTTTCAATTCACTTAATTCTACCAAAGCAATGTTTGTAAGCTAAACACAAACTCTGGTTAGTCATCTCACATTTTTTTGTGTTTGGGGAGAAGACAGCAAATATATTTGAGGAACTTAGTTTCTGTTTAGGTGACTGTTAAAACCTTTTTTGAATAGTATACGATGATACGATGACAATGTACTTTAAATGTTTAGAGCAGAGTCTACAGAGAAATCTGTAGACATAAATTCAATATATGTTTCAAGCTATTGAACAGATTGTGGTTGTTTATGCTGGTTGAACAACCTTCTTCTTCGTAGCTTAAAGGTCAGCTGACGGTGACCTTTATGGTATGAAGAAGAATGACAAACATAAGCAAGCGAACACGGTCCCTGGCAAACTGGTCAATGTAGAAATGCATGGCTATAATTATACGGAAGTATTTTAGGCTATAATTTTCTCCAGATTGGGGGAAAAAATGTATATAAATATTTTTTTATATTTATGTTTTTCCATTGTTGTTCATCTAATGGGGGCATTGTAAGATGAACTGATGGATGGATGGTTGGGTAGGCGGGCAGGTCGGTCGGTTGGTTGGTCACTAGATAGTAGGGGTGTAACGGTATGCTAAAATCGTATTCGGTTCGGTACAGTGTCTTGGAGAGCTTGGTTCGGTTTATAATCGGTACAAAACAATAAGAACTTACATAATCTTTATTTTGAAAAGCTGCCAATACACAATAGAATTCTTGCATAAAATATATAAAAGTGACACATTTGGGTGATATTTTGAATAAATTGCACTCTATAAAGAAATTTAAAATAATTTTAAATAAAAAAAAAAAAATTTAATACTGCAACTAGTTAAAACCTGAAAACTTTTAACACTAGCAACAGCTTCAGCTTGTATATCAACAAAACTAACTATTCAAGTTTTAAGTTTTTGGCTAAAAAGATTAACCTATCCACATTTTCTGAAGAGAGCACAGATCTGGTTGCAGTGACAATATCTCCAGCAGTAGAAAATGTTAGATGTGTTGCCTGCCCGATCTCCGTGGAACAATGTTGGCATACAACTTTACATTTATCCACTCATCTATCCCCGTTATGTATTTTAACAGAGAAGACAAAGTGTTCCCAAACAGGAGACCGTAGTGAGGTGGGAGGGTCTTCAAGCTCTGGCTTCTCTTTCGCTGTTGCCATTTCTCACAGTCAGCTACTCGTGCAGCTCTACTGTGCGTCACTCAATAGCGTCCGTGCCGAAACTCGCCTAGGAACCATGTTTCATAAAATAATAACAAATATTATTTGCTAATAACAAATTTATATTATTTAATTTTTTAAAAATACCGAAACGGTATGCAAGTGTACCGAACCAAACAGGCCGCACCGAAACGGTTCAATACATCCTCGTGAACCGTTACACCCCTACTAGATAGGTAGGTAGCTGGATGGATGGATTGATTGATTGATTTTTGGAGGGTCCTTCCTACCCAGCCTCTCGAGAATCAATCGGAAAATCCTCAGATTGATGCATCTCGAGTGATTGTCTTTGTGAATCGCTCTATTAGCGGCCAAACTTCCCCAACCACTCACAATGCACCAATGTGAACACTTTCATTGAGCAGAGAAATTCTATAAAGGGAATTGTGCACTCATCACTGAACAATTATGCCATTTCAGCGTGGTTCAGGGAGCCCTGATCTTTGAGCACTATACTGCCCCAGCTTGAGAACAATCCTCTGTGTCAGTTTGCAAACTCCCTCTGTGAAGAGCTGTGCATCTGACTGAGCAGAGCAGTATGTTTTTCCTTCTGTGCACCTTGCCCATTGGTCTACATTGGCTTTTGCAGGGCCGGGCCCCAAGTTGTAGTTCCCTTGGTGACCCCTCGTGGAGTAGTTTTTAAAGTTCTTACCACTAGCACTTTCCCGTTCCACCTCTCCTGGTAAGTAGTTGGCGATATCTTGGCTGTCTCGGAAGTACAGCTTGTATTTTGTGTTTAGCATTGCACTTTCAGGTCTCGTATAGGCTCTGTGCATCCTCCCTAAAGATGCTCTCCTCTGTCTCTTTTCGTTGTGAAGTTTCATACGGCGCAGCGCCTCAATATTAAACCATGGTTGCTAACAGGGGATCACACGTCGGACTGAATGAGAGGTGCCAAAGAAAAAAAAGAGTTTCGGAGTGTCATTTCGGATCCATTTTTCCAATGAAAGCTTGCGCGTGAGAAAGACGTGCTCAGTGGCACTCATCCCATAATTTAATAGTTTTGTTCAGGAAACAGGAAAGAAATGGCTCACCACAAATTCTCTCTTTTCTCCGCATTTTTGTCAGCTCCTTATAATTAGCCACCACAGATTAAACCAGTCGACATCCATTATTTTTTCTATGTATTCATTGAATTCTTCTCTGTTGTCGTCTTTCTCGTTTCCCAATTTGGCATGGTAAGCATCTGTTGTACCTTAAACGCCATCGGAAGATTTGTGTACATCTCAATTTGGATCAGTCTGTGGAGGCATTAAGATCCTGGACTTAACGCCGGCAGACACTGAAAGACCTTCCTCATGGCATTTTGGGGTCCCCACAGTCAATCACTCATCTTGGTTACCTGAATAACCCACTGAGACAGTTCCCTCTAGGTCCTATGCTGTGAAATGCGAGGGGTAGATGAGTCCTGCCCCGAAAGCAAGCAGGAAGAGTGAATTCAAGGCACATAGGCTTTTCATTGGCCAGTAGTTTGTGTATATTTTTTATTTTAAATAAGCAGAAATTCTGAATTATTTTATGAATAGTTAAACACAAAGCTGGGTCATCACTGGTGACAGCCAATCATGCGTGAAAGAGAAGTGACAGCAACCAATAGATGAACTTAGATCATCTTAAACTTAGAATCTTACACTTAAATGCATTTAAATGGCACATATAATAACTCTCTAAAAAGCCCCCCCCCCAACATTTAAAAATGTTAATGAGCAACCTTAATGAGAAACAGGTAGAACAAAATATGGACACCATTTTGGAAACTGAACTGAAAGTTGACAGTATTTAGAAAAAAAGGAAACAGCTTTTATTTGGAACTTTATTTTTGGATCTTAGAAACAGAGAAAGAAAATGTGAAAGTTCCTAAGAATTCAAAGGCTAACGGCATGCTTGTGTGTACTTTTAGTTCCAAGAGCAAATGATCAGCTTCTAAAAGGTTGAATTGAAAAGTCACAAATGGCATTTGTAACAAGCTGAAGTGGACTAGCGGTGAGTGTGCAACTCATAATTTAGTATGAGGCGATTCAAGTTTGATTCAGGCATCTCTTTGATGCTATTTAAACTGCTAACTAAACTAAACTGCTAACTGTTAACTTAAACTGACTGCTGACTGTTAAATAAAAAAAAACTAAATTTTCAGTGTATCATGAGCTTTTAACTATTTATTCACAGCTCCATGGTCAGTTCTAGAGCAATAGATTTAACTTGCTGCTTCACTTCATCGCCTATAAGAGTCACCAAAGGACAGAAAACTGAACAGTAACAGAAATCAATGTACACCTGAAACAAATTTTCAAAGGTTCAAGCACATTCCCACATTATTTTTTGACGGCTGATGTATGCCACTAAGCAACATTAAAGGCCACCATGAGTTTTTATGGACGGGCCAGTAGTCAATTTCAGGGCTGCAAATCTGCACAATTCACAACAAGCTTTTCACGCATTTATTGGGCAAATGTAAATTAGAGAAATGAAAGTTCAGATTCAAAAAGAGCATCTTGAAAAAAAAAAAATTCATAAAATTTCACTAAAACATTGTGTCTAGCTCTCTTTCTCCACAGTAAGAAACATACGACTGACCCTTCTTCTGGAGGGTTTCAATGAACGACCTCTGGACTTCTGTCAAGACTTCCACATGGTTGTGGGGAGGACAATTCAGGCAGGTCAGAATGAAAAGCCACACAAGATCCAGGTAAATGATTTAATGTACCGTCAGGGAATGTGGAAAGCAAACCGTGATTCCAACATCCGAGCAAAAGCTATAAGTACAAAACAAACGACATTGAATAGCCAGCTTCCACTCATTTAATGCACATTTTACATCGCAACATTTCATGACACAATATTGAATGAGGTCGATTTGAATAAATACAGCTTTTAAATAATCCATGACGTTCCCTTTACAAAAATGGTTGGGTCACATCTTTGAGTCAGGACACAGACGAATCTGGTCACAGGGCTGAGATTAAGACTCTGTGTGCTTTTATTCAATCAACACCTGCTTAAAAGCTTCAAAAGGTGACAGGAAAGGTCTGTTCTTGATCCAGATTGAAGCGACACTTTTAGAGATAAAATAATAAACTTTTCTCAAATTCTGAATATGGATTTCATTACAAAAAATTTGCCAAAATCCTGAAAATTTCCATAAACAAACCCTGAGAGTTAAAAAGTGTAACAAATCTAGAATACTTAAAAAAAGTGTATGTATATATATATATATATATATATATATATATATATATATATATATATATATATATATATATATTTATATATATATATATATATATTTCTCAGACTGCAGTAAAGCTCAAATTAAGCTCTTATTTGTCAGGCTGTCACTCTCCATCAGTCTGCAATTCAACCTCTCTCTCTCTCTCTCTTTAATAAGTGTGTTTCTCCATCAGTCAGTCTGAGTGAAGGGAACCACTCGGGAGCTATATGGATGGAAGTCTGCCTTTCTCTGCCTTTCCTGATAACGATTGATTGCGTTCTCTGCTCCGCCATGGTCTTGTGTTCTCTGATATGAAAATAAATCACTCTCTGTGCCAAATCTGTGACTTCTCCTTCAACCTGAAAATGCAGATACGCAAGCAGGACACAATAACCGAGAGAGCATTCTGTTTTAAACACGCAGCACTTTATCAAAGCTGGTTCGTTCCAGACTCACTTCCTGTTTAATTGAGCTCTGCTTAGCCTCTGGCTTGAAACTCACTCACGTCTGTGAGATAAGGCTGCATCTTTTTTTCCGCTCTAGAGGGATATTTTGTCCTTAAATACCCCTCTATCCAGCTCTCTCTCGCTCACACACCTGATTTAATACTTACAAGTCCAGGCAATGTGTAATGTTTAATAATTGAAGAAAGTAGGGCTTCAAAAATGTATGACAAGAGGTTGACTCTAGTGCTTAGAGGTGCTTGTAATTCCTGAGGGGGTTCTTGATTTCAATCCCAGGTAGAGAGTGTTCTCCCCTTTTTAGCAAAATGCCCCAGGATTCTTCATTCCAGTTCAAAATGGTAAATTTCCCCTAAAAAGTGGAATTTTGGGGGATCTGCACCTGTGTTTATCAGCTTTATCTTCAGATGTGACCCAATATGGTTGTATATAGAGGGTACGACGTTGTGGTTTCCGGGAGTCACGAAGCGGCAAAAAGCCGATAGTGAATGTGAGTTTGACTCACGTAAACACTGAAAATGGGGAAAAGCTGTTGTGCAAATGACAGCTTGAGCGCAATTTCCACAAACTGCTGGAATCCACTGAAGGAAAAGCAAATGGATTGCTGCAAATTGAAGAAATAACTGGGATCCAGCAACTGAAACCTGAATCAGGCAGCATTTTCACTAGTCAAATTTACCAGATTACCATGAGTTCTTCTCGCTCACGGCCTTGTGGTGTGAACACTGGCGAACTCTGCCGGTGCTGCTGCATTAACCTCACAAAATAGGTTTACTCATCTCCTTGACTGTTGAGCGCCTGTAGACTTGGAAAATTGTCTTCTTCTATGGTTACCTGCTGTAACACTCCTCTACGTGCAGACCTCTGGCGTCCTGATCAACTCTGATCCTCTTCTTTACGCTTAGATTCAAGCTTCTGCAGCCGATGTTAGGGCTTCTGCACTTTCAGGTGGATCCTCGCTCCTCAGCTACTTGGCACATGTTCTTCAGGCACTGCGCAGCTGCCTTTATCCACCTCCTTCGGATCTTCCACATCATTAGGACATTGTGTACATCGCTTGGTGCACATTTGCTCATCGTGGCTCCGGGAATGCTTAAATGGCAGCCAAATGATATGTAAGATCCCAGATTGGATCGGCTTCTCCGGGGACAAAAACGTTACTTTGTGTCATTAATGAGAATTTGTTACTTTTGGCAATAGTCGTAACCTACACAAGTGTGTGATCTTGAGTGAGTGACAGTATTAGCGACAGAAGCTTAGATTACGAACAGCATTGTCAGAGACAAATCCTATTAAAAGTACGACCAGGTATTAAGGTCTTATCAGAATCAGAATGAGCTTTATTGCCAGGTATGTTTGCACATACGAGGAATGTGTTTTTGTGCAGAGAGACTACAGTGCAACAGATTCACAAGACAAGACAAGATATAGGTAATAAAAAATAGAATATAAATCAAAATTTACAAACTTACAAAATAGACATTTTAAATTTGCAAAATAGACATTCTAAATTTACAAAATAGACATTCTATATTTACAAAATAAACATTCTAAATGTACAAAATAAACATTCTAAATTTGCAAAATAGACATTCTATTTTTACAAAATAGAGATTCTAAATTTACAAAATAGACATTCTATATTTACAAAATAAACATTCAAAATGTACAAAATAAACATTCTATATTTACAAAATAAACATTCTATATTTACAAAATAAACATTCAAAATGTACAAAATAAACATTCTAAATTTACAAACTAAAACATTGTAAATGTACAAAATAAACGTTCTAAATTTACAAAATAGACATTCTATATTTACAAAATAGACATTCTGTATATACAAAATAAACATTCAAAATGTACAAAATAAACATTCTAAATTTACAAAATAAAACATTCTAAATGTACAAAATAAAACATTCTAAATGTACAAAAAAGACATTCTAAATTTACAAAATAAACATTCTAATTTTACAAAATAGACATTCTAAATTTACAAAATAAAACATTCTAAATGTAAAAAAAAGACATTCTAAATTTACAAAATAGACATTCTATATTTACAAAATAGAGATTCTAAATTTACAAAATAGACATTCTATATTTACAAAAAGACATGCTAAATTTACAAAATAAACATTCTAAATGTACAAAATAAAACATTCTAAATGTACAAAAAAGACATTCTAAATTTACAAAATAGACATTCTATATTTACAAAATAGAGATTCTAAATTTACAAAATAGACATTCTATATTTACAAAAAGACATGCCAAATTTACAAAATAAACATTCTAAATGTACAAAATAAAACATTCTAAATGTACAAAAAAGACATTCTAAATTTACAAATTAGACATTCTATATTTACAAAATAGAGATTCTAAATTTACAAAATAGACATTCTATATTTACAAAAAGACACAGTATAAAATCAAAAATAGACTAAGTAGTTCAAGTGAAAAAGGAAATATGTGCATATCAGTCAGCAGTACAAAAATTAGTGCAGAGTGACATGTGTAGGAACATTTTTCAGTTGTTGATGACCTGGACTGCCTGAGGGAAGAAACTGTTCCTGTGCCTCGCCGTTCTGGTGTTCAGAGCTCTAAAGCGACGACCGGACAGCAACAGTACAAAGAGGGAGTGGGCTGGGTGTGAGGGGTCCAGAGTGATTTTCTTGGCCCTTTTCCTCACTTTGGATAGGTGCAGTTCTTGGAGATTGGGGAGCAACCCACAAAACATAGTTTCAATTGTAATCCTTTGTCCTAATCCTAATACTTTGCGGGGGTTGAGCTTATAAATGAGTATATCCAATTTCTGGCCAAAGCTCCATGTCCACAGAAACCTGGACATCTGTTAAGACGTGTGGATCCCAGCGAAATATATTTTTAACTTAAGCATGTAATCATAGAAATAACTGAATAACAGTCCTGCTCTTTTAAGTGAAGAAATGTAAAAGAAGAAATGCTTCTTTTAGCAGTCACCTGAGAATGGGAAGAACAAAAAAAATACATTTGCCATTTTGGATGTTTATTTATTTATTTATTTTTTTTTTTCAAAATTGCTGACTTTCACATTTACTGGAGTTAAGCTAAAAAGAAGAGGTGCTCTCCACCGGCCTGGCTTCACCTTGGATTATGCTCTGTGTGGAACTATATGGTTTGGCTGTATTTTGGTATTAAAATAGTCAACCATTTGTTTGATATTTAAATTTTCATGATGTACAGTGTTGTTGTTTTTGGTTTTTTCATAGTGCCTGTGGAGAAAAACACACAGCTCCCCGACCTCAAACTAGGAGGCGCTGGTGATTCTAATAGACTTTGGTAATTGTATCTTTCAGTTGAGGCAGGAGAATTCTAAAAGGAAGATCCTGGAGTTTGATATTTTGAAAGTAAAGGAAGACTTCTACAAACAAGTTATCAACTCTTTACTTCAAAAGGAGTAGCACATGGACAAAAATGTTGAAATAAAATTAAATACAAAACATGTTGACTGTTGGTTAATATGTTACTCTTTGGGTTTTTTATTCAAAAATTACTTATATTATTAGAAACTTTCAAGAAAAAATACAAACATTTCAGGAGAAACAATGAAAAAATAAATACATGAACAAATTAATTGTAGATAAAAAAACTAATTCATCCAAATTAAACAATTTCAAAATGGCAGACAATTGATATAACTTTTACATGTTAGACATCATAAAAAGAATATGTTCTTCGAAATATTTATCAAACAAAGAACTTTGATAGCTATTCTGTAGGGTTTGTTTGTAAATCTGACCGATGACATCATTGCCATGGAAGGGGGCGTGGCCCAGTGTAAAAGAGAGTCAATGCATACTCTCTGTATTTCTGGATTTAAAAATAGAGGAAACATCATTCTTTTTTTTCCTATAAACTTTCATCCTTCGGAGAACTTCCACAATTGTATAAACATGAAAACTACGGAATCCACAGCTCAATACTTCGCTTCACTGCACCAGGTGTAAGGCAGCATATATTTAAGAGACGCAGTAATTTTTTGACTCTGTACTGCAGAATGTCCTCGCTTATATCAGCGGAGCTTCCTCAATCAATATTTTCTTTTACCAAAACACAAGCACTGATCTGACCTTAAAACACACACCCGCTGACTGCGTGAGTGGCCTCCTGCCTGAGCTTCAGAGTGCGAGACCCTGCAGACCAAAGAACAGCACAGGACACACTGCACATTGAGCTGACACTCACAGCTACGGCGACCTAAAATAGACAGGAGAAAAAAACCCACACGTATGAACCAACAGAGATCTTTGCTCATGTATCGCTCAAACGAATAAAAACAACCCCCTCTCTCTCTTACGCACCCACCCAGACAAACACTCACTGATTCATTGTATTAATATTACTTCATGAGTGCTTCTCGCCTGGCAGAAATTGCCCTGATGAAAACCCCAGCCACATTGATCTCTAAAGCACTGCTGCTTGTGTTGTGAGGGTGTGATGGTGTTTCCGAACACAATGTGTCAGCAGAGGGACAGCAAGGTCAGTCACCGGAGCAGCAAAAGCATCCTAATGAGTCTTCTGGGAGAAAGAGAGGCTCATTCTGTCCTCTAATGATGCTCCTCTCCCCGTTAGAGATCGGTTACTCCAGCTTTTTGTCCTGGATACATGTAGTAAGGATACTCAGGACACAGCATGCCACCGATTTGACAGCTGCTTTGGCTTAGAAAGATGGAGCTTTGCTAAAAACGGTCTCTGTTGAGGAATTCGGGTGATGGGGTGATGGTGAGGGGAAAGCTGAAAGATGCTAATTGGATGCTGCTTAACACAACACTTCTTTCGGGGGGATGGAGCTATGATCAGGCCTTGAAGGAGGTGGTGCTGTTGTTATTGAGGAATAATCCTTGAGCTATTGTTGAGATAAGGATTTGTTTTTAAACAGTATGGGTGCGCCTAAAATCATTAGTTGCGCCCAGTTTTTTCATAAAAAAAAAATGAATGGCAAAGGCAGCATGATGCGCAGTGTGCAAAGGTCACCACACGGTGAGGGATTGGGGGTGGCCTACTTTTTATGTTAAAAATATGGCTGCATCTAACATTATGCATGCAACCTCTAAGCTGCTTGTTCTGTGGGGTATGTGTTGTACTGGTCATTATATGAAAATGTTTCATGCCAAAATATCTTTCCACACAAGTGTTTGAGGCTGTTCAGTTCAGTTCAGTTCAGTTAAAAAAAAAAAAAAAATCACATTATTTTCAGCAGTGAACCACATGCAGTGAATAAACAAAAAAAAAATCTATGAGCCATTCCACAAAACTGGTGTCATTTGCTTGTAACTTTACAAAATGTATTTTTTTTTTTACTTGATTTTCAAGCAGAATCCAGTAGCACACGTACGTAAGTATTCCAAATGGGTTTGGTCCATCTTACGTAACTCCTGTTTTAATAGATTTATAATCAAAAGATGAGTGCCATTTTTTCTTGCTATTTTTTGTAAGTAACACTTACTCAAAGTATTAGCACATACATGATAAATAGCCACATGATTTCAGAACTAAACTAATTAATATCGGGAATAATTTGAATAAAAGGATAGTATTTTTTTAATGACGCTCCAAGACATCATCACAAAATCAAAAAAATATTATGTAAAGAATTTGACAAAACTTACCTTTGCTCTTTCCACGGCCTTCTAAAGATCCAAGTGATGCAACTCCCTGCTGAAAAACTGACATGGAAATTTCCAAGTTTTTCAGGAGGAAGATAGGTTACAGTAACAGGAATGAGTAAAAAGGACATGACAAAAATACATATTTTCAAACTAAGAAAATATAGGTATTTGTGTAAATGAATGTATTTGAAACAAACATGAATGGATTTACGTATCAATATCTCGATCGTTTTATTTCACAGTGAAGTGCAGCATCAGAGACTGGGGACAGCAACAAATGCTATTTTCAGTGTTTTATGTGGATTTTATCAATATTTTAAATGTTGCAGCTTAAATTTGTAACATAAATCATATGTAGAGCACTTTGTTTAGTAATGAAATGTACTTATGAAGCAATATTAAAGCTTATTCATAAAGTCCCAGGGAGAGAAACGGCACCCATTTGGTGGAACGGCTCCTAAATAAACACAATATTTGGAGTGGACACCCTTCTAAAAAGCAGCAACTCTTCTAGGTACACTTGCAGTTTTTTAAGGAACTCAATATTCGCGTCATGAAATTGCTTACTTAGGTTAGCCTAAATAAGCAAATGTAAAAAAAGAAATGTTTCCTAGTTAAATGTGTGCCTCTTTAGGCAGTACTGATGGCAAAAGGGGTGTACCTAATAAAGTGGCCGTTGAGTGTATTTAGACAGTTTGTGGACACATTTAATATGAATTTAGGATTAACATTTAAAAGCAACTACATACAGTTGTGACTGATGCTGTTTAATTATTGCTGTTAATGAAACGGAGGGCCGGCTCTGAATGTTGGACCCCTTTACACATGAAACCAAAAGGCTACATATTTTTATCCCTGCTCCATTTTAAGATGCCATGCAAATACGATTGACTTAAAGACAACTTAAATTAGGAAGCAGGAAATGAAGATTTGAGGATTTTTTGCGAGTTATTGATCATCTTCCCACGAGAATGCACTGGCTTTTATTGATGGGATAGTGAGTGAGGCGGTAGGATCTGCAGGGAATCTCTGAAACATCACCCTGTATATGTTAATATGCCATTAAAACAGAAGTGTGGAAAACTCATTATTTGTTAAAATGGATGATTATTAATCTTCCCTTTCTGTTGCTATTATGTTAATTTAATAACCTGTAGGGAATCATTTATTTATGAACAACTGCTGATGCGTTTGTAATCAAAAAGACAGCAGATTGTTTTATTACATGGGGGAAATTACATGAGTTTGAATTATGGCCTCCTTGAAAAGTGGAAGGTTAATTTTCATAAACATTTGAGTCTATGGGTTGCATTTACTGACTAAACTAGCTTTGAAAGGTGGTATCATTGGGATACTGTGCTTCTCATAGATTAATCAAATGAAAAAATGGGACAATGAAGACAAAAATGTACATTTTCCCTACGATAAACCTTTGCTGAAACTTGTATTTTAATACACATCCTGATTCGCTGAAGATCTAACAATGTTCACTCATGCGGCCAATAACCGATACTAACTCGTCATCTAAGTCATGAATTATATGTCATTTAATATGACAAGAAGTTCAAATATGCATAATGCCCACTAAAACCATGTTTGGTTACCAGTGTCTCACACCTACAGAGCGACAAAAAAGGTTACAAGTTAATTTATGCACCTACTGCAGATTCTCTAGCCATCTAGTACGTCAAGACTTCCTCGACCCCTAGTGTGTGGTTATACACAAACCCACTCTCTATAGAACACATCGTCCACGACACATGGCCCAAAGGTGAAAACTGTCTCTGACTCTCTAACCCAAACCCAGCAACTCCCCTTTCCCCAACCCCAGTTGCATCAAACCTTCCAGAATCCACTCCCACCATTCTGTTTCTACCACTAGACACTAATACCCTCCAAGCTTATTCACAACCACTATTCCCTCCTGTTTATACCTGCCACCCATACCTCCATCTCATAGCTCTTCGAAAACCCTGTAACCGCTTGGCACCCTATAAACACACAATACTCTAGAGGACCCCAATGAATCCAGAATGTCGCAAACTCAGGAACATCTGACAGATCGCTATGGATACCAACTATACCACTGAAGCATATAGTATTCACAGTGGTTACTCATAAGCGATAAAGGAACTCAAGGGCATGCCCGAGTCCACCTCCTGTGCCCTGTTCCACTCCTCTATCCACGGAGACCACTCCCTTGCAACAAGTCGACTGAGTAACTCCCAAGAACTCTCTGGACCCAGAAGACTATACAAGGTTATGAAATTGTCATCTCCCACAAATGCTACAGCAATGTCGAAAATCTTGTGTACTGGTTTGGATTTGGTGATTTTTTTCAAAGACCCTGCAATTCTGGAAGAATTCCATAAAATCCACCCTAAAACACCAGCCCCTAGACAAAGAGAAAACCGCCAGATGGCAAGATCACCTGCAACCACTAGCCTCATCTTCCAATCATAGTTCCAATGCCAACAGTTCCTGGTTCGTCATCACTGTTCATCTCCCATGTTTCCCCAACGATCTGCTTACCTCCAGTGATCCTTACTTCTGTTCTCTTCTTGGACCTCCTTGACCTCCCTTACCTCCATTGTGGATATATATAAAGTCTTTTTCTTTTTCAGATTTTTCTAACAAATGCAACAGACGCAAACTGTGCATTAAAAAAATGTATTGCGATATATTTTATAGTTTACTGCATAATATTCTGACTTTATGGCATCGCATATTTTATAATTCACTAGAAACTGAATCGCTTTATGTTCTGTTGAGCAAGTGGATTTACCCGCACAAAGCTAAAATGATTCCTAAAATAAAAAGAAGCATATATATATATATATATATATATATATATATATATATATATTCTTTTTTTTGCCCTAAAATACCGCTTTTTTAAATATATAATCACCATTTAATGAGAATTCTTCCCTTAATTAGATACAATAAAATATTACACATGAATAAACACAGTGGGAAATTTATGAGGCAGAAAAAGTGGCGGAAAAATGAATTTCTCTTTCCTTGGAAACCTCTTACATTTATCTTATACTAGCCTTTGTCAAACCTACCTTATTTATCCTTTTATCTGGAACATTCAGCATGATGATGCCGTTTTTTTAAGCTGCAACTTAAACTCATTTATGTGTAATACTTTGTAGTTTGCAAAGTAATTTTAAATTCCGATGTGTTTCAAATGAAATAATTTAGCTTGAACTTGGAAAAAAAAACTCTTGGAAAACATTTAACTTTCACCATGTCATTCCATGTTGAAATGATCCAGCACTTGATTTCTGTAAGCAGTCGATCTTCCATTATTTCCAGCAACCATCAAACTATCCTGGATGTGGTGAAAGGATGAGAAGTAGATTAAACAGTCCATAAGTGTCAATTACAAGAAGTCGATCGATAATTTTCGAATTACATTAAATTGAATGATTTGATTTACATTTTAACCAAAGTCCTACACTCCACATTGGTGTTCAACGGTATAACTCTACAGAATAATTTTGTTAATCACTTTTCATCAACCTAAAATCATTTTTCCTGTCAAAAGGCTCCAACGTACTCAATTCTCAGATAAAGTTAATGTTTTTTTTTTTGACCATTTTATTTTGAGCCTCAATTTTAACATATTTTGGTGGATTTTTGAAAACTTCCCGCACCTTTTACATGCATTACACTTTGAAAGATAATACTCACAAAAAAAGCTAATGGCTCATTTAATGGAACCCTCCACCCTGCCTGTAGACCAAATTAAGACTCACTTTTTGAAACATAAGAAGCCGTATATCCTTTACTCGGCTGCTTGTTGTACAGTAAGAGAAGCTGCTGTGTGGTGATGGAGTGCTTGGGGTTTTGAGGTGAGGGGCTCAGCTGTAACTAATGGACATCATGCTGACTGTGACCTCTATTTTCTCTGCTTGTTTAATGGGAAGGTTCATTCCTGCTTAGATTTGTTCCCATTTTTTCATTGAAAGCATGTCCCAAAGCACAAGTGCATACGTCTCCTGTCCAACCCTGCGAGCTCTGCTCAAAGCAAAGCTACTGTAAATGCAATCTAACGCACTTGAGCTCTTTCTTTATTACAGCACTTTCTTACTCCACAAACTCCATTCTCAGAAGTCTACTTCTTTTATTTAAATGAGGATATTTTACTAAGCAATGATTGAAATCCTAGCAAATCTCAGGAGGATGAGCAGTAATTAACCGAGCACAAATGAGGTGAGATTCAGCAGAAACCTCCTGCTGAAGGTAACATATGCTCCATTTCAGTGCTGTAGTGTTCCAGTACCACCGCAGAGCAATTCTGAAATATTTCCTGTAAATTATTCTGTAAGTTCCTCCATACCAAACTCCCTCTTTCAGACTGTAAAAATGAACCTGCAGAATTTAGGTACTCACTTCGATTGGATAGATTCTATTCTATGTATTTTATGTGACTTGAGCCACCCGATTGGAAAGATCATGTGGGTGAGCTTCTTGATTACTAATTATGAAGAAAATGTAATTTTTTTAGTTCAACTGTGTTGTTATCAAATTTGAGAGCACCCTGTTATAATTTAGATGAGTTTTAAAGTGAATCATTTAACATTGAAACAGTGCTGTTTTGTAGGAGGATGCAACTGAAGGATTTGCATGGGTACATTTCCATGGCGTGAGAGGTATGATCATTTGAAAGGTTGTCCTTGCATTTCTCATAACACTACTATTTACTTATTAAAAGAAATTCATATTAATCATCTTGGTATGCAACTACCTTATTATCTACCTTATAATTATCAATAGTAATAGCCAAAAACCTAAGCAGAGAAGGTAAACTCTTAGACGTTTGGGCCTTTTTAAGTGTTTTCACTACTTTATAGATTACTTTTTTTTTTTTTTTGTGATTGATATCATGTTTTTAGAACAAACCCAGCTTCTTTTTACAAATCTTCATTACGTTTTACAAAAATTCCACAACAAACCTGAAAATGTACAAAAAAACATCAAAAGTGTTGAGACTAAAAATTCATAAATCCCACAAATAAACAAATACAAATTGTATTTTCATCTCTCCTAAACCTTATGCGCCGTTCCAAGCACTTTGTGCCAGAACTCAAAAAACACAAGCCATAACACAGGTTTTGTACTTCCAAGGATTATCTCTTCTTCTCACCAGAACATCGTACTTACGGCACCGATTTGGGGGTCAGTAAAATAAAACTGAAAGACTATCTTGCTTTTTCTCACATTTTTTTTATTTGAATTAACTTGCAAATGACTTGTTATGTCATTCCATACAGTTAATGACATTTCAATACTGTGCTGTGATTGGTAAACGCACCAGTGCATGCAGAGACTTCAAAGGGTTAACTCTATATCATATCGCTCTCATCTTTTATGTTAGTGTTTTTTATATTCCTTAATTATTTTATTTTGGAGTGTTTGCTTTCAATTCTTTTGGAACTTTAAGGATGTACTTTATTGGTTTAGGATCGTGAAAGATTTTTGTGATGTATTTTCACGCATAAATTACTTCTGTTACTTTGCGAAGTATTGCCAGCTAGTCACTACTATTACCACTTCCTCTTCCTGCCTGTTCATTTACCTTTGTTAAGGACCATTTGGATTACTCTCTTGGATTTCCCTGTTTGGCTTCCATTTGGATTACTCTGCCTGCACTTGCCTTTTCTCTTACTGCCTTGCTCCATTGCTTGATTTGAATGACCTTTCTATTTATGACTTTTTGTTTTTTTCCCCGTTTACGACAGTGGATTGTATAAAGTAAACTTTAACATTTAGATTCTACACAAGCCTCCTCTTTACAGTCTAGAATTGACCCATTTTTTTCTGTATTTTACTTGCTCATATAACTCATATTTCAGAGTAAACTACCTACTATTCATAGGTCACAGTCTTTATAAACCTTGCTTTTTACACTGGTCCACTGCCATTTTGGAACAGAAATGAGTCATCAAGGCTCCCAGCCCCAAGGCTCCCACAAAATCACAAGAATAGAACTGTTCTAATATTATATTGTATGGCTCTGACTATTTTTTAGTGAACGAACCAACCATATCCACCACCATCAAGAAAAATAATTGGAGAAATTTGGTTCTTTATGAAATTAGGAGCTTTCCAGTTTGTGGGTTCAATCCATTAAAGTCCCAGGGAAAGCAGGAACTGTAAGACGCTTTGGATAAAAGCATCTGCCAAAAGCATAAATGTAAATGTACTTCTGGCAAATGACAAAACCTGACATGTCCACCAGAAAGCCAAATAGAGAAGCAAGATTCATTACTCAAGGTAATCTGTAACAAATTCTGTTTTTTCACTCTAAATTCACCCAAGCACCAGAAAGACCTGTCTTATTTTCTGTCTATCACCAATAAATAAAGGATCAAACATCATCTGATGTGCATCTTTTGTTTTTAAACAAAAATAATACAGAATACAATTACACAGATACACTGATTACATATACGTATGTGATTTAAAAAAAGCATAAAATAAACTTTACAGAGTTTTAGTTAAACTTTATTTCTTTCTGAAATAGCTATTAAAGGAGAGAGATAGAGAGAGAGAGAGAGAGAGAGAGAGAGAGAGAGAGATAGAGAGAGAGAGAATGAAAGAGTAAGGGCTTGGAAATAACCTGCAAACTCAGGCCTCTGCTTATGTGTCACAGTCCACTGCTGTGATGGTTATTGTCACCTTTTCTCGAAATAAATTCAGGTGTTAAAACACACTCATGAACGCCAGTGAATGGCTTGAAAAGTACAACACAGCATGGCCGTAGCATGTACCACATCTGTAGTCTAATGTAGAATTGGTTTCACAAATATAAAATATAAAATATAAAATATAAAATCTCGGAGGCATCACTGTGATTACAGTGGGAGACGAGGAAAGACCGGTGTGTTTTCTGCTGGCAGTGGAAATATTGCCAACAATGTTAATATAGTTATGGTCATACAAAGAGTTGACGCATTTGGCCTCCTTTAAATACTTTCTCGAAATATGAAAAACACCAACAGTTCTACTCTATCATCCGCTTGTTAAGTCTGACTTTCCGCTGTGCTTCCGGGTCCTAGAGCTCCATTCCCTCATTGCAAAAAGTGCAAAAAGGGGCTGATACACTTTAAAACACTTTAAATCATTTTAAATCAAGCCAAACATTATGTATAGTTTACCAATAATGTACTATAACAAATGTTAGAGTCAAGGTGTTATAAAAGAAATAACATTTATAACGTGGAAAGTGCTGTTCTGTAGCGCAAGTTAGAGAAACCCTGTGACGCGTTCCCAGAAGCATCTCTCCATCTGTCTGCGCTTGGGCTTGAAACCGTGTTGGTGTCAGTAATTCTTGAAATATCTCGAGAAAGTTAACTTTCATACGTGGTGCCGTAATGTTTTCTGTCATCCGTTCCACCTCCTCTGACACATCGCTTCACTCTCAAGGTAAGGTTTCACATTTGTGTACATATTACGTATTTTGCTTGTGTTTTATTATAATTTATTACATTAACAATGTGTAGATTTAAGGATTGAAGAAACGTTACTTGATTTTTCTCTGTTTTTCCTTTTTTTTATCATTTACTTATACTGTTGTTTCTGAGAGCTGTTGCACGGATTAGACGTTTAACATATAAAACTTGCTTCAACATACAAAATGTTCGAGATATGAAAATCACCCTGGAACAGATCAGTTTCGCATCTCGAGGTACCACTGTACTTCCCATAGAGTAAGAATCAGTGAATACTAGTGTCTTGTAGATCACCATTTTCTAAGCTTGCAGCCCAGATTTAATGATCTTGAATTAGACACAAATGAGACATTACAGCATGAATGGAGCTGTAAAATTACATTTAACCGCTGCGTCAGTGGAATTGATCTTAAATTAGAAATATGGTAGGTGCGTCTCTTATGGCTCTCGAGATCATGATTCAGTAGATTGTGTTCACTGCATGAGTTACTGTATATCAGATACTGGTAATGAAACCAGAGGCCCCGAGCTCAATTTAAAATAGAACACTGCCGAAGTCTTTTTTGTTTGTTTCAAGACACAGCTCTATTCAATAAAATATGTAATTCCATGAAATGGGTTGATTAATAGGTTTTTGGATATGAACACAGATTCTATTGATTTTGGAAAGCTTGCGTTTTGGTTCACTTTTAATTAGGGGTGTAACGGTTCACGGGGATGTATTGAACCGTTTCGGTGTGGCCTGTTCGGTTCGGTACACTTGCGTACCGTTTCGGTATATTTTTTAATGAAATAATATGAATTTATTATTAGCGTGATATTAAGCGAAGCGGAACAATGTAGCTGTTAGAAATGGCAACAGCGAAAGAGAAGCCAGAGCTTGAAGACCCTCCCACCTCACTACGGTCTCCTGTTTGGGAACACTTTGGCTTCTCTGTTAAAATACATAACAGGGATAGACGAGTGGATAAATGTAAAGTTGTATGCCAACATTGTTCCACGGAGATCGGGCAGGCAACACATCTAACATTTTCTACTGCTGGAGATATTGTCACTGCAACCAGATCTGTGCTCTCTTCAGAAAATGTGGATAGGTTAATCTTTTTAGCCTAAAACTTGAATAGTTAGTTTTGTTGATATATAAGCTGAAGCTGTTGCTAGTGTTAAAAGTTTTCAGGTCCTAACTAGTTACAGTATTTCATTTTTTATTTTAAAAATGTGTATTTCGTTATAAAGAGTGCAATTTATTTAAAATATCACCCAAATGTGTCACTTTTATATATTTTATGCAAGAATTCTATTGTGTTTTGGCAGCTTTTCAAAATAAAGATTTTGTAAGCTCTTATTGTTTTGTACCAAAAATTTACCGAACCGAGCTCTCCAAGACACTGTACCGAACCGAATACGATTTTAGCGTACCGTTACACGCCTACTTTTAATATTTCACACGTATGAAGTTGATACCCCTGTTTTTCCTTTTATATGCTAAATATGAACTTCATGTCTAGAACAAAATTTATTCTGGAGATTTTTATAAAATAAAAAATAGACCTCTGCACCAATCTACAGTGCTTTGCATTAATACTTTTTATTGCCAATGCGGCGGTCAGATGAGAGATTTGCACAAATCTTCAGATCGTAATAGTATCTGTCTGCAGACTGCAAGCTGGTAGGGTAATAACTTGTAGTTGGTATAATAGGGGCATAACATGATGCTAATAATATATAATGCTAATTAGTATATCTCAAAATCCCATTGAGATGTCTATTGTAACTCTAAGAACAACAACTAGAAGACAACACCTCCAGTGAGGTAACTGGAACAAATTCTGAGAGACTCTTTTAAAAATCGTTTGCTTTTGTCGTGTGTTTCGGGTTTATGGTTAGGGTTTGGGTCAGGGTTATATGAGCCGCCATCTTGACCACAACATCTCACATGGTTTCCTCACATGGCTTTGTCTGAGTCGAATTACTACCAGTTACGCCCCGTACCACACTTTACGCCTCAGTAAAATACCCCACTTCCGGCAGGTTACGCCTCTGTCTTGCAACCTGCAGACAGACGCAACTCTCTCTGCAGTGTGCTTTTCATCTGGGCCAAGGAAATATTGATGAAATGACGCTCCTTGCCTGAAGATGGCGTTTATGGTACAACAGATGCACTCTGCACCACACAGGGAAACGGGAAAGAAAAAGATGGCGACAAAAATCCAATAGAATGGATCCGAAAAGGTAGTGCGAAACTCTTTTTTACTGTCTCCACTCTTTCAATCAGATGTGTGAGTTCCTGTTGGCGCCCATAGACCTTATTCAGCTCGCTGCCATTTTGCCATTTTTATCCCAAGTGACTTGCATTTGAATGAATGAACACATTTTTTTGTCAGTTCTTGCTTTCACTGGGAATCGAAGATGAGGCTGTGAGTGACAGCGGATCTCCAAAGTTTTCTGTAGCATATTGTTGTGTACCAAAATGTGGGTCATTTAGCCGAAGAAACAATGAGAACACAAGTTTCTACGAGTCACAGAAGTTAGAAAAATGTGGATTGTTAAAGTTAGACAGAATGTCAGACCTACATTTCAGGTAAGACTAAACTGTGGGTTGACCTGTTAGCAAACCACTAATGTTTTTCCTCATTAAGATGATCATTGAAAACCAAAACTCAATTTTACTGTCCCGATTTGGTGCAGATTACAAAAAACGTGTGTTTGGAGCATTTTTTTCTGGTATTTTTCTTTAAAACATGACTGCAATCCGGAAGCTAACGAAAGATTGAGTCCTGTCACTATTTCCCTGGACTTCACAGACCAAACAAAGGAAAATGACTCGGTCACAAAGATCAGGAGGAGGATAAAACTGAACTTAACCAAGATGAGCTTGCTAGCGTTAGCGGTTTGCTAATGGGTTTATCCAAAAGGAGTTTATTAAGTAGTCTTACCTGAAACTTAGGTGTCTAATTTTAACAATTCACATTTTTCAAAATTCTGTGACTTCTGTAAATGTATGTTCTTGTTCTTTCTTTGGCTAAATGACTGACATTCAGGTAGATGACAATATTCCATAGTGAACGCTGAAGATCCGCTGTCCCTCACAGCCTCGTCTTCGATTCAGGTCCATAGTTTTCGATCAAGGTGCAGTGTTTCTCAAAAATTATTATCAATATGTCGAGAACTTTAGTGTTCTCTTTTTCTATCTGCTTGAGTTTCCTCTTTCACGGCCTTATTCACTCATTTTATTCAGTGTTTCTGTCCCTCTTCCTCTCCTGGCTCCTTGATTACTCTTAGATTTTCCTCAGGTGTGCCAACTCTCATTGGTTGTTCTCCTTGTGAAAAATGGATTCGATATGGCAGCACAAAACTAGAGCGGTCAGATGTGTGATGTCCCATTGAGATTGAGATGCGTTTTTGAATGAAACTTCGGACTGAAACATTTGTATCAAGTGTAGAGGTCTAGGAGGTAGAGGAGGTGGGGCTAAAACACCTTATTACATCATAAACTACAGCTTTTTCCAAAAAACAAAGGTGGTTTTCTTAAAAAATGAAACATTTAGAGTTAATTTTGATTTCTCAGCTGAACGCTCTTTTAAGGCATTGTTGGTTCAGAAAACAATTAGTCACATAAACTAGTAAAATATAATTTAACAGAACAAATCCCCTTTAGTTGAGAGCAAATACATTTTTAAGGTGAAATATAAAGTCCTTTTTATACAGGATCTGTATGGGGACCTCCTTTCAGACACATCCGGATCAATATAAAATCTCTTGGCAATTTTGAGCTGGGTTCTCTCTCTCATTTGGAGAACATGCAGAGTCTTTTTCAGCAGACCTAAACTCTCCAATCGCATTGTGTTTAATACGGCGTGCTGTCACGGAAAATCCTCTCCAAGGGCTCTTCTGAAAGTGAAGATGGGTCAGATTGAGAAAATGCCTGCACTGCATATCGATGTCTAATAAACAACTTGGATAGATTAGTTTAGGAGCTGGCCGGTCTGCTGTAACGATGCTGAATTATTTATTGCGCGAACATGTCAGGATCGTTTATGCTTGCGCAGAACTTCTCTCTGCATCGCCGGACAAGGAAAAGACAATACCTTAGAGATGCTCGGAGTCAGAGGTTTCTGCTTTATAACAAGCCTCTTTTCATCTGTATAAGCCAAATCCATTTGCACTCTGCCGTGAGAGTTTTGCTTCACAGGGCAGGTGAGAAAGAGGAAGGAGGGAGGAGGATTGTTGAGTGCTTCAGCCCAGCATTGGATGCTTCCAGAGAGGGAGTGGACTCAGCTTCCTTTTCTCTCTCTCTCTCTCTCTCCTCCTTTTTTCCTCTGACTCCATCTCTATGGAGTTGAAACGAGGAAATCTCACAATGAGGAGAAGCAAGAGTAAGGAAAAGGAACACAGTGTGAGCTGCTCTTTCACTCTGGAGACCTACATGTTCTTACGGGGATGGCCGTGAGAGACAGGCTAAGCGGGACTGGTTACCTAGGCGACAACCATGATGAAATCCACTAGCGTCTCGTACTCTGTGTTTCCGTAAGTCTGAAGGAACTTAAGTGCTGTTATGCCAGGATCTGCCTCTCAGGAGAACATCATGAAGGTGAGGGTCTAATTTCTCTCAGAATGTTGTTATCTGAACATCTGTTATTTAATATTTAGAGGAAAGGCAACTATCTTAAACTCCTGAAATGTGAGGTAGAATATCTTCAAAATTTTAACATTTTAAATAAATGTTTTATTTTTTTGTTTTATTTTTATAAACATTAATTACTAGATGTCCGTGTCTTAAAATCATTTTCCTGTTATTGATTTGAAGACGCTTGTTTTGTTTAGTAGTCACGCAGCTGTTTACATACAAGTGATGTTTTATCCAAAGTGAATTAAAAAAATCACCTTTAATTAGTTCCGAGACAATTATGTAAATTTCTTTTCCCCAATTAAAAAAAAAAAATCAAAGTACTGTTAAAACATGCACAATGTTGTTTTTAAATATCAAGAAAACAGTTTTATCCAGTTCAAACAGTTTTTACCATTCATTTTCCATAGTTTCCAAGGGTTTGTGAATTTTGTAAAAATTATTTTTAAATATGAAGATTTTTCTAAAACCATTTTTAAAATTCAAATGTAATTTTTTATTTATTAAACAAATCATTTTAATTCTATAAACCCATTATGTTTCATCCCAAAATGCCATAAATTCAAATACCAATAAATATCAAGTAAAAGTGATTAAAGTCCAAAGCTTTCGCATCATACATTTTGTTAGAGCACAGAACGCTGAAGTTCAATTTAACTCATTAATTCTGTGTACTATTAGTTATTATGCATAAACCAAAGTGCTGCACAGAAAGTTACTTTACAGATATTCACTTGGCTCAAGCTCTTCTCTTTGGTGAGCAGCAGGAGATCTCTGGTATCTTTCCCGCATCTAAATTTAGAAGTGATCAGGTTAGTCATGTGATAGAAAAAAAGGGCAGTGGTTTTGTAAAATAAATATGTTGCGTTGTTTCAGGTTGAGAAAAAGCAAAGACACAGAGATGCAGCTTTTGCTTAAACTCACACAGAATCAAAATGGAACATGCGTATCTCAAACAGTTCCAGTTACTCCAGTACCAGAGTTTGGGACAAGAAGATAAATGTCAGTTGGAAAGTTGGTGGTTTACTGTTAATAAACATTGAATACCAGAAGATTTTAGAAGAATCTGTGATTTGAAGCCCAAACTGTGTTTTATTTGTAGCTGAGCTTATTTATTACTAAGCAAAATGTACTTTTTACTTATCTTATTGCAAATTTAAGCTAGAACATTTTAAATATTGATAAAATCCACATTTAAAAAATTGCATTTATTGCTTGTCCCTAGTAATTAGTAAAAATATAGTTTCTTTATATTGTTACTTTACTTTTAGAACTTTCTTTGCATTGATATGTAAATCCATTGATAATTTTTGGTTAAAATATATTTATTTACAGACATATTTTTACTCTTTCCTTTTACCGTAACCCATCCCCCTCCTAAAAGTCAGTTTTTTTCTGCAGGAAGTTGTACCACTTGGATCTTTCAATTTCTTATCTATATATTTGAGAATTCACTGATGATATCTTTGAGCGTCATTAAAAAATACTATCCTATTACTTATATTATTTCAGAGATTTAATTAGTTCAGTGTAAAAATCAGATATTTGGTAAATAACAATCCACAGAATTTCTATAATCATGTGACTTCTTTGCTAAAACCTCAGTCCTGTTACTTCTTGTTTCTTGGTAGTAACAGGGAAGAACGGCACCCATCTTTTGATTATAAAGCTAACAAAACATTTAAACACATTACTTAAGATGGACTAATAACCATTGGGAAAACTTAAGTATTTATGCTAATGAAATCTGCTTTGAAATCATCAACAAAAAGATATTTAGAAAAGTTACAACAAGCAAATGGCACCAGTTTTGTAAAATGGCTCAGCTTTTGTAATTCTTCAAAGCATTGTTTGAATGCTCTATGCATCTGGGATTTTGTGTGTCATTAAGTATTTTGTGTGTATTATTGTTCTAAACTTTAATCAGTGAAGTCACTTTTCATTAAAATGTGTTAAAACCAAACGTAATATAAACACTATTAAACATAGAGAATATACAAATACAATTTACATTTGTTATTATTTTAGTAACAGTTGTACTCTGTGCAAAACATCAAACATTTAGAATATCACAATATATTCTACTATTCAAGAAATTCAACTCATAAAAATCCTTGAACATATGGAATTATTCTAAAGCTCCATCAAATAGCCCAAGAGCATAAAATAAATAGTGACTTACTTTAACTCTACAGTGTAAACGTAATTACAAAAACATGTTGCACCTATTTATGCAAATTTCTAAGCAGCCAATCACAATGCAGCATTTAGGCACATAGACGATCTGCTGCAGTTTAAACTTAGAAAGGTGATTTAGATGGCTTTGTACATGCCATGGCTGTTAGTGCCAGGCATGTACAAAGTGTCTACAAGGATTCACACACAACCATCTCTAGGGTTTACTCAGAATGGTCAGAAAAAGTGAAAATATCCAGAGGGCGACGATTCTGTGTCTTTTAGATGTCAAACAACTACTTGTTACAACTGAGATCTAAATGCTCAACATTGGACAATAGAATATTTGTAAAACACTGGGTCTCGATTTCTTCTGCAGCATTCAGATGCTAGGGTCAGAATTCAGCGTCAACAATATGAAAACATGGATCCATCTTGCCTTGTATCAACGGTTCAGGCTGCTGGTGGTGCTGGTGTACGGTGTGAGGGATATTTATGAATCAATTATTTATTATATTATTATATTATATTATTATAATCAATTAATTATTATAAAGATTTGATTATGAGGAGATTCACATCAGGTGAATGTGTTTTTGTTTCATTTTTTTACATTGTATTACATTCATTACTCTAAGGGAAAACTGTATTTCAGGTGGATTGTAGTTTTCCGCTTGTGAGGTGGTTTTTCCTGCGCAAAGAACTCTGAGGAGCACAGATAAAGTTTGAAAAAGCAGCACATCGACATGTCAATCAAAAGGTTGGAGCAGTGAGCTCCGTGCAAACACAGCATTAGTTTGACTGTAATTTGCTCTGCAGAGTTTCTGTTTATGCACACCGTTAATCCTTCCATCGCCATTGGGAAGGCATAAATTTCATTGAAGTGAAAGAAATCTGATCTACCTTAGATTTTTGCAGGGTGTGCACATATGTAGCTTCCAGGAAAAAAAAAAACAGCAAATCTCTGATTTACTCCTGATCGAATTCCTTTCTAAATATCTTGTACATTTAAAGGTTTGAAACTCAATAAATGTAGTCTGCATTCTAGATTATTTATGTGCATTTCTGCAAGTCCCGATTCTGCAGAATTTGATACATTTCTGCATCGCCATGCACTACTTTGAAGATTCTTCACAACAGCTATGAATGAGGAGCAAAAAAATGTTTATTTTACATTTTATATTTTATATACACTGCATTTGGTTTGAAAGTAACCTGAAATGGTTTTCCAACAACCTTGAAGGAGTTCCCAAAGATGATGAGCTCTTTTCAGCCCTTTTGTCTTTACTCTGTGGTCCAAACCTTTTCGATCGGGTTGCGGTCAGGTGATTGTGGAGGCAAGGTCATGTGGAGCAGCACTCCATCACTCTATTTCATGGCCGAATAGCTCTTACCCAGCCTGGAGGTGTGCATGGGTTCATTGTCCTGTTGAAAAATTAATGATGGTTCAGCAAAAACCGCATTGGATGGCTGTGTCAGATTCAGTGTGACTTCGATATTGAATGAATCCCAGACAAAAAGAGATGTGATTGTTTATTTTTTTAATCTTGTCTCATTCCAGTAGTAATGTGATCTAATCTGAGCTGAGATTTTTGAGGCTTGGTTCATTTATCCCCAGCAGCAGTGGTGACTCCCGCTCTTTCTTTCTTGGGGTGGTCCTCACGTTTTTCTTGTGCACTTGTTGGCTTTTCAGCTGTAATTTGAGGAAGGAATCGGCATTTTAAATTAAATTTTAAAGATTTAGCAATTATCTGGACTGACTGAGCTTAATTCCCTAAGGTAATTACTGCCATTAATAGTAACTGCCTTTTCTCTTTGCTTCGCTGATTGGATATTGCCATTATGAGTTCTAAAGAGACAGGTCCGACAGCTGTGCACCCAGTTAAAAAGGCAGGAAATTCCACCAATGAACCCTGAAAAAACCACAGAGAGCGTCCAGCGTTTGCAGTGCTACTATCAAAGCCAGGTGGCATCATTGGGGAAACCTAAAACATGTTTAGAGTTAGGCCACACTTAAAAAAAAAAAAAAAACACAATAATTTCATCTTTAAAACTACCTTCTGCCAATTATTTACCATTTTGACTTTCCAGTTCAGACATTTTCTTTTGGACAACGTATGTCCTCCCAGACCGCTCGAGCTACAGCAAATAACTTTGCCGAACTGGTCTGACTCAGTTTGCTATATATTTGGTACCACGAATTCTGGGAAATTGCTTGAGAATGCTGGGAAATTTTCCTTTTTTATAATATGGGGTCAAACTTTGTAAAACTGTGATCCACATAGAAACTTCAAAAAGTCCGCACCTGTGGAGGTTATCAGTCTGTTTAAGAAAACACCAACCACTGTGGAAATGTCCAATCTGATTAATTTTCTGATCAAATCATATTGTTACTGACTTGATTTAAGGACAAATACTTGTTTTAATGCACCAAAATCCTAATTTTAAGACAAATTTCCTAGTTTAAAGGTCACTTGTGACTAGTTATAATACTATTCTTAAATTCTGTTTTATAAGTTTTACTTTCTTAGCAGCTTGAAAACACTAGTTTTGAGAGTTTTTTGTCCACTTTAAGATCCATTAGCGTTTGTTGTCAGCTGGACATTTATGCTACTTTTAGGAAATCTTAAGAAGTCATATTTGCTCGCCTCATTGGCATCTTTTTGCTTGATCTATGATGAGTTTTAAAGATTTGACTTTTGTGTCTTGTTTGAAGAGAGCATTTTTTGCAGTGTATGTTGTTTATTTATCTATAATCTGAATTTTGTAGCTGAGTTCTGCTCCCTCTTCAACCATTGCTAGCCCATGAGAGTAGGGATTAGTTATGAATTTTATTGACATGTAACGGGTTAAAGCAGCCTGCACAAAAGCGGCTATTAAACACGTGAAATCAGATTTGCAGTATATGCCGTTGCCATTCTGTTGAGCTGACTACACCTGACTTTATGTGTCACATCAGGCATCCTCTGAGATGCAGTAGACTTCAATAACAACTTCAATGTCGTAGTATTTTTTCCCTCTTCCAACAGTCGGGAATACAAGTCAATCATGACTTCACATGAGCGCTTAACGCGGAAGTAAGGGACACTAATTGACTAAATCCACTTTGACTATAAAAAGGTTAAAGCCTTGCATTAATCTGCTCTCACAGAGGAAGTGTACGACCTGCTCTTTAATTAAACTTCACTTTGAGCATCTCCTTCAGAAGAAAATGATGTACGATGTACATGTCAGTCAGCAGACAGCTGTAAGGCAGATGGAATGGGAGACGAGCTCTCTCAGGGGATGAAATCTTCAGCAAAGTGCCACGCCAAGCAAAAATCAAGTTGCTAGGACTGAAGTTCTGAGTAATTTGAGTTCTGTGGGGGTGACTGGAACCAAATTATTATATGGTACTAAAATTCTTTATTATATTAGCAAGATTTAAGGTGTGTTTTTATGATTATATATTGTGAATCAGCATGAATGCAGGTTCACAACTCTCATCAGTCTTTCATCAGTAATGGTTTTGATCCTGATCGGAACCCAAATTTATTCATTTTCATTTGGATTGGAGAGAATTCAGCCTCTTTAATGACACCATCGCAGCACATGAATCTATCAAAACACCTTTGAATCACTCCATAGTCAACCTTATAAACTTAAGAATTCTATTTTTTTTCTTTTGGTGTAAAAAATCACAAACTTGTTGTGTGGCTGCCACATAACCAAGTGGTAAGCAAAAGTTTGGGCACCCTTGTATATTTTCCTTTATATATCATCGCTTGTGTTTGAATAGTTTTGTTTAAATAATTCTTGCACACTTTACCAAAATCATATCAATGTAATTTCATTTCTCAAATATCACTGTGTTTGTTTTCCTGTGTGATATATTTAACTAAAATTTCTTACCCAGACAACCAGTGGTTTATAAAGGAAAATCATAAAAATATACCAAATTTTACCAAAACTTTGGCAAACCAACATCTCTCCATATTCTCAAGGGACAACACTGGCAAAAGTAGCAAAACGTGGGTAAATGGCCATTCTATGTTGTGCTTGACTGGCCAGCAAACCCACCAGACCTAAACGCTACCAAGAATCCCTGGGGTATCGTGAAGATTAAAAAAAATTGAATCAGGAAAAGTCGATATGATTTTGTTGAAATTTTTTTAATAATTTTTTTTTAAGAATTTACATTTTTATTTCTCAATGGTACTCTGTAACTTCAATGGCAATGCAGTTGCTCACCCTGCCTCCTTCTGGTGTTTTTGATATTATGTATATTTAATAATATATATTCCTTTCTTTATATTATTTTTATTTTTTAAACAAATGCTTTCACTTGTTCTGGAGCTGATACTGGATCACAGATATTCCGTAACAAGCTCATTTTCACAACCAATCTCTTTGTAAACCCTTAAGCTCCTATTCCTCAATGTGCCATTATCCCCTGTTTCATACTTGACTGTGCCTCCACCCCTCCTTCTGTGCAAACCCCACCTGGTGGTCTGAACGTGACGAAGCATCTGTCCCATCTCTTTCAAAGCTGTAAAAATGCAACCAAGTAGATATATTTAACTTATATTTACACACACTCTTGAGGTCAGCATTGTTCAGTTATGCATACAAGGTATACTGCTTTTACACTTCCGGGTTGCTCTGCATGGAAATATGAAGAATTATCAGTTAATCTGATTGCTTAGTGTTTCTTCATTTCCTCAAGCCTTTTTGAGCTCCCCAAAAATGAATATAGGGTTACTTAAACATGCACAAACCAATGTAAGTGCAATTTTCATGTGGATTTAATTGAGAATAGCAAATGTATTTGTATTGGTTGGGTGGGCGGCAAGTAACAGTGCCGTTGCTTTAGGAATAAAACGTGTCCACTGCATCCTCGATGGTTCAATTGATATGAAATATACTGAAATAACTGATCATTTTCAATTATTCGGCTATCAATAATTAGCGCTATCTCACGGTTAAGGTATCTATTTTGTACCTGTAATGCAGAATGTTTATTTATTCAACATAAAGAATAAGCTGTGGCATAGTGAATTAAGCACCTTTCCCATTGCATCTCAATCACAATCGATTTAATCTGTCCAAAATTGTGGTGTGAATAAGACTATTTTTACCATCTCAAATTTCCTGTTCGATTCTGAAGTGCAGATCAATAGACAATCAGAAACTGTAGACTTCCTATACACTGTGGGATAAATGGGAATTTGATCCAGGGTGCAGATGCTGGAGCATGCATTTTAGTAAAATGTTCCTTTAATGAATCAGTAATCAATAAAACATGTTTGCAATTTTTAGTTGCAGAATAATGTGTTCATTATCATATTTTTGTCATCAATCACTCGTGACAACCACAGAAAACCATGAATTAATTATGATTTGTTATTTACGTAACTTGCCGTTTGCTCGTGATCATGGACCGACCAGACTTTTACTATACATTTATTTATTGTTTATTTACATTTATTTTTCCCTTACTACACGAGGAAATCATATCAAGATTCATGTCAAAGGAATGAACATATTTTGCACACATTTTTAAACGATTTTGTGTTAAAATTTATGATTTTAGGTACGCGTATCATATTTCAGGTGAGGCCAAAATGCACTTAACCATTAGAAAAAAAAACACACTTTCATGGTGGTTTGTAAATGTGCAGTTTAAAAGCATTTTTTTAATGTTCCTGATGTCACTGGTAACATAAACAAACACAGATGTCTCTATGACTCAAGAAGAGAGACAGAATTGGAAGGTTGCTATTGTAAACAGTTTGGTTGCTATGGAGGGTTCAGTGAGATATTGATAAAAAAGTGATATAAAGTTCCCCATGTCACTTTCAGTGAAATAAACCAACCTATGAGCAGGACATGTAGTGCACTAGAGTTCAAATTTGTGTTCATTTCCTCATCCTGCTCCCTTGTCTATATCTAGTCCATCTATAATTTTCTGTCCTTCCACTACTGTCCAATCGAAGGCAAATGGATAAAAAATAATCTTTATGAGAGTTCAATTTTAACACTTGTTCACAATGTAGTGGTCTTGCATGTACGCCATTACACTTAATTCTGTATTAAACTCACCCGTGTTCACAAAGTCAGCTGGATTTAAATTATTTGAACAAATGTACATTTCCAATACTTGAGTGGCATGTGAATTCATAATTTGCCTTTTGAATAATAGTGTCCACTGCATCCTCAATGGTTCAGTTGATAGCAGTCAATTGATGCTTTTTTACAAATTTTACAATTTTTAACAAATTACAAATATTTTTTCATTATATTTTAATATATAAAATATTTTAATAACATAAATATTGTTACATAATTCCATAACAAATCTGACGTACAAAAAAATAACAATTCTGAGCAATATATTTAGTCATTTGCTTGCTGCAAAATTTGAGAAAAAAGAGTTTTTGTTTTATAACAAAAATAAAAAATTGTTGAGGCAAAATGAAATACTTCCATCCAAAAACAATTAGACATAGTCAAAACAATGTGAAAATTGTAACAAAAAAAAAAAACTGGTTAACCTCCAAAACCATATACACTGTAGAGACTATTTGTATTTTATTTGATTGCACTGTATATTTAAAATTATATTATATCTGTTATAATTTGTAGCATTTGTAAAAACAGTAAACACAGTAAATCATACAGAAAAATGGTAATTATTACAGATGTGAAACGGCTTCATACTACGGATCATTAACTCAGTCTTTAATGAGATTGCAGAAACCCTTCGCATCTGTTTATTTGCTGCTATAATAACATTAAAGAAAGCACTCGTTCTGTTGATTGCTTGTGGAATTCCTAGACCTTTTGTCAAGTGAAAAAAAAAACTTTTTTACCTACTACATCTTGTTCCGTTTGATTATTGCTTCATCCTCATGACAGAACTCAAGTGGAGCGATCTTTATTTCTGCAAGCTGCTTTTTGCAAAAACAAAAAAACGGATTAAATCTCTTGAGAGACTCAATGTCGTTTTCACAATGTCGACTGATTTGAATCTGTCATATTTCATTATAAATACCAATGCTTGAGTCCTTAAATGTATTTAACGCTAACAAATGCCAAAATGAAGGCACTGTGGATCATCCATAACTATATACAGTACTCAGCATAAGTAAGGCACCCCACTACATTTGTCACAAAACCTTTCGTTTCCATTCAGAATCTAAATTTTTATGAGATACTTCACTACAAAAATACTTGAAATTCATTCAAATCCATGCTGAAAAAATGAGTGCACCCCAATGTAAGTCTAAGGAGAAAAGCCACACAAGATTCTAATTAAAAATAATTAAAATATTTCTGTCAACGAATATTTGCGTCAAAGCCTGCGACAAACGTTTCTATCAGCAGAACGGGATGCCAGGCAGGTGGCTGTTGTAAACAAAACAAAGAGGTATATACTTCACCTTTTCAAAAGGCTGCTGTTTTATTTTTATAAATGCAGGATGCGTTTTATTGCACTCTGTTTGTTGCCCCGATGAGGGGCACGTTATGCACGTTCCATTTTGTTGTTGTTTTTTCTAATCCTCAAAATAAAAATGACATCAAAAATCGGATTTCTTAATTGCATTTCTTTAAATTCATCAAAGCAATGAAACATAATTCATCAATATAGTAATAAAGTTAAACGCGGCATCGTACAACAGAGTAGTCACGTGGTGCATCATTCTCTACAGGATGCGCTGCAAGGAAAATAAACATTTAATCATGAAGGCTGATTCTGCATTTGTAGCCAACTTAGTCATTTTGATAGTCAGCTAATATAGATACATACAGCATGAGAATACATAATACAGAATAAGACAGAATACATGTGTTTGAACGAGAGGGAGGGAAATAGAACAGTGAGGTTACAGGGGGCTGAGGTCAAGAAGGTGCAGGAGTTTAGGTATTTGGGGTCAAAAGTCCAGTGTGACAGGGAGTGTGGAAAAGAGGTGAAGAGACAAGTGCAGGCAGGTTGAAGTGGATGGAGTGTCAGGGGTGTTGTGTGACAGAAGAGTGTCAGCTAGAATCAAAGGAAAGGTGTACAGAACAGTAGTGAGAGCAGCTATGATGTATGGGTCAGAGACTGTGGCAGAGAGGAAGAGACAAGAGGCAGAGCTGGAAGTAGCAGAGATGAGGATGTTGAGGTTCAGTTTAGGAGTGACGAGGATGGACAAGATTAGGAATGAGCACATCAGAGGGACAGCTCAGGTTGGTTGTTTTGGAGACAAAGTCAGAGAGGCCAGGTTGAGATGGTTTGGACATGTGCAGAGGAGGGATAGTGGTTATATTGGTAGAAGGATGTTGGAGATGGAGATGCCAGGCAAGAGGTCAAGAGGAAGACCAAAGACAAGATATATGGATGTGCTGAAAGAGGACATGAAGGTAGTTGGTGCAAGAGTAGAGGATACTGAGGACAGAGTTAGGTGGAAAAGGATGATTCGCTGTGGCGACCCCTAAACTAGGAACAGCCGAAAGTAAAAGAAGAAGAAGAGTGGGACCAAATACACTCTGAGTAGAGTTAATTTAACTCTTAGGATTTTACTGTGTAGAATGTCTTGTGCAGGCTTATCTTGTCACCAGGACACAGTCACCAGGAGGAAGTCGTGGAAGCACCGGGGAGTGAGTGTTACACCGAGGATCAGATGGTAAGTGGAGTCTGTGGGAGCTTCGGGGTAGAGGTGAGTCCAGCAGCTTTAGAATGGAATGCAGACGGCAGACAGACTATCTTGGGTGAAGTGGGGTTTCATGGGAGATGTGCGGTGATTAGAACTCCGGTGATTGTCTGCGCATTGGGCGTGTGATGAACTCAGGGTGGTAATGTTATGATATAAAGGCATATTTTACACCAACATCTTTATTTCTGAAATGTTTCTCAAAAAACATGTGTATATCTTAACTTATTTAAGTTGTTCAAAACCTTTTTTTTGGAAATTACATGCAGAATAATTTGTATTCAAAAGTTTTATGTACATGACAAGATTCTTATCAATGACGCAAGTCAAACAAAACAAAAATGCTAGAATGATTAATAAAACAACCAATAAAATCCTTCATTAAACCATAATTAAACACATGAGATGCCATTGCCATAGGATGACAACAATCCTGTGTCAATAAAATCAAAATGAGCTTAACTTAAAAAATGAATACATACATCTTAGCCACTTTATTGCAGAAACTAAGACAGCGTAAGTCAAGCCTGTGGTTGTTCTTCTCAGAGTGGTTAAACGTATTCCAATAGGCACGCTGGTCAATCAACATGTGTTTGGCTCTTCGAGAAGGCTGTAGAGGGGATCAACTCAATTATTGCTCGTAGTGCGTACTCAGGCATGACATAGTCCGACCACAGTCTAATCTGTTGGGTGCTAATGTCCAGGTTGAATAGGTACTTTGACCGTCTTAATCTCTGCTATATGAGAGGATTTCTGGATGATGCAGCAGGTGGTGCCCGCTGATCCACTCTCGTTCACTTGTGCCAAGTTGGTCAGAGCCATGGCGGCATGGAGCTCTTTCCAGTAGGTCTCATTTGTTCCTCCTCCTCCTGCTATGAGGCTTCCACTACCCTCAAAACAAGAGGAAATGTTCGATTAGAAGATTTTAAGAATTCAACTTTATGTCATTAATTATTCTCTCGTAAAGTTGCTTCACACTCATTAGACTTTCAACAACACCTATGTTGTGTTTCAATTGAAAAAAAAAAGTTTTGTTTAAAGACAGTCAAGTTATCACTACTTAAAACAAACAAACAGGAAGTCGGGCCACTTGGGGAACAACACCGATTGATGATCAGTTTCACATGCTGTTGAGAATGTGAAATAAATAATTGGTGGAATTTATTGACAATTAGGCACCCAATTAAGGAGTGGGTTCTGCAGGGGGTGTCCACAGACCACTTCTCGGTTCCTATTTTTTCTGGTTGGTGTTTTGGTCACTTCTAAATACTCGTGGTGTGAAGAAGTCAACCATCATGGTGGCTCAGGTAGCACAGCTCATCCAGGATGCACATCAATAAATGCGTTTCCATCCACCTATTTTATGCACATTTTGGAATATCGCATAATAAACTCTGGATGGAAATAACTGAGTATAACATAAAAATTGAGTAGGATAAACTTTTTATATTTAAATGCACATACACTACGTTGGAAACGCATTTACAGAATAAATCCCAGCATGCGCATCAAAAAAAAAAAACTCATGTGATTTTACCTCTGGGGTGCAATTGGGTGGCATTAGTGGACTAACGCTGCAATGTACTGGGACCTGTCCAGAGTGTACTCCTGCCTCTCGCCCAATGTGCGCTGGAGAACTCCGTGAACCCAAAAAGGTAATAAGCCGGTTGGAAAATTAATAATTAATTGACTAGTGGACTAATTGTTTTTTTTGCAAGACATCTGAAATGTTATTTTGGTCATTCTAAAATTCCTAAAGTCTGTCATCAAAGTGGCTCAGGATTATCACCTCCCGGAACTGACTTGATTGACAGCATTCCCAAAGAACAAAGCGTTCTCCTGCCTCCAAAAACAAGTTGTCATGACAGTGCTTATTGTGATGCATCTACGTGTTCTAAGATTTTATAAGAAGTTATTATATACAGTGACGAGTGAAGTAGTAGGACTGATCAGCGTTGTCGGGTGCGATTCATCAGTCTGTGCGCTTAAAGGTGCCATAGCCAAGAAGAAGGGGAGTCACACCAGCTGATTTTTGGATGCCGTGAGAGCCACTACGGAACGCCAAGGGGCCCAGGAGGTGCTCACCGACCAGGTGTAGAGTGTCTCGCCGAGCCAGTTGAGTTATTGGGGCTTGGCTGGATTCCCGTCCCCCGGAGGAGCGTGCCGGGGTGCTGGACTTGTTTCTAACAAGGAGTCGATGACAGGGCGCATGGATCCAGTGAGCCCGGAGCATAGCGTATGCACCAGCACAACAGGATCCCACACCTCTGGTCAGGAAATCCACGTGTCACTGGACTAAAGTGGGGGAAAGTACCCCAGAGTACCCCTGCGCACTCCCCGATGCCATGCGCTCATCTGACCTGCCCACCACCACTACAGTGACTTTTTAAATCATTGGTGATGGTGACATTATTTATGCCCTGAGCGGCTTTGAACCAGACCAATGTGTGCATGTCTCTCATGCCACCTTCTACAATGCGAAAAAAGGCCTTCTCCTAACCCAGTAACTTCCATTTTTCTTTCGATTTTTGGCACCAATTTATCAGAACGGATCTGTAGACTGAAACATGGCTAATGAGCCGTCACAAGGATGTTTGCTGTGTCTGTCAGTGTACTCTCCAGAGCATGAAGGCACTATCAACAGTCAGGCCAGTACAGCAAGGGATGTGGAGGAGGGCAACAACCCACCAGCAGGACCGCAACCTCTGGCTTTGTGCAAAGAGGAATTGTAGCACTGCCAGAAACCTGCAAAATGACAACCAGCAACCACGAATGTACATGGATCAGAAACAGACTTCTTACAGTCTAACTATGACTTTTGACAATCTGTTCTCTGGCAAATGGCAATTTGCTATTGGCGCCCTGTGCCTACACAAAAATAAAATAATCTAGTGGTCGTTATGTACCAGGATGAGATCCTCAGACTCCCTGTGAGACCATGTGCTGGAGCGGTTGGCCCTGGGTTCCTCCTAAGGCAAGACGATGCTAGATCTCGTGTGGCTGCAATGTGTCAGCAGTTCCAAAGTCATTGGGGCTAAGGACTGACTCCCTCCATCAACAAACACAGACTGTCCAGGAGTTGGGGGATGCTTTAGTATAGGTTTGGGAGCAGATCCCTTTGGAGACCATCTGCAACCCCATCAGGAGCATGTCCAGGTGTTGTAGAGCGTTATAAAGGTGTGTGGAGACCATACACACTGCTGAGCCTCATTTTTACTTGAACATCAACATTGGATGGGCCTGCAGTGGATCCACTTCACTTTGAGTAGACTCCAGACTTCCATGGTGATGATTTTGTAAAGGTGAACTTTTAGTGTTCCCTGTCTTTTTGAGCGGAGTGCTTTACATTGCATCCTGAAATGTTTTTTATTTAATGCTTGGAGGAGTGACATTAAACTCTCTGTTGTGATGAACAAATCAAATGCTTGCTTCCATGATTCACTCCAACACAGTGAAACCAATTCTACTCTCAAAGGAAAAGTAGAACAAGAACCTTGCAGCACCCTTCATTCCCCCATTACGACCACTGCTTATTATGCCACAGCATTCTCACCTCGGAGTTTGGCACGTGCCGCAGTCCAGTGTCACTGAAAACACAAAATGGGGACATGAGTAACGTGTAAAATTCACAAAAGTAAAAAGTTAAGATACTAAACCATCGCTGCGTTCGGTGCATTGATGGCCGTTTGCAGATATGGATGCGTGAGAGAAGTGGGTGTTTCGAAGGTTTTTAAGATGCTCTTTCAAATGCTTCAGCCAAAGTACATGTAATTATGCTTCTCGTGCACTTGTGAGATGGAGAAAACAAATCTGCGATGTTATTTCATCACTTTGCTGCTCATTTGCATGTTTAAACTCACACTCATTTTAATTCGGCTAAAAGCATTTGAATGGCTAATAAAACATTATAATTCAAATATTCTGTGTTCAGGTTGATCGACCAAACTGATGGTAAATGGAATTTAAATAGTACTTTTTGTGTTTATTCCAACAATAAGGAACATAAACAGAGAAATATATTGTAAATAAAAATGGTTTGAAATTTAAAGGGTCCCTTTGATACAGATCAGTTTGATCGTCCTTTTTGCAAAAAAACCACAGTAAGTGAAATGTTTTCACCAACACATTCATGTTTTGAGATCATGGGATGCTTTATTAAGATCTTTTTTGGTGTAATTATTCATTATGCTTGCTTAAGTAGGGGACTTTTTCCTGGTGGGATTTCAGTCCTTCGTGGTGTGTGGGGCTGCAACTAATTATTAGTTTTGCGATGATTTTTTACAATTAATCAGATAAAAACGAAATGCTTCTTTAATTTGATGTTTACTTATCACTACATAAAATAAATGAAGGTATTATTTATGTAAAAAACTTAAAAATGCAAAACCCACATATAGTTTAATTATCTTTAATTTTGACATTTTAAACCTTAAATGAAAGACAAAGTATGTTTTTGAACAGTAAAACCTCTTTCTTGTATTCACATAAAGTATAAATAAAAAATATTGACATCCCGTATTTCATATAAATATCTAGAATAATGTAAGTTTGTCTAATAAAATGAGACATGCACAAGTAAAACATTAAATTCAGTTTGAAAACAGATTTGCGAGCTAACAGGTTAACTTTCTAGTGGACTTTTAAACATGTAGAAATGGAAAAGCAAATAGTCTTGATTAAAATGAAGGGAAAGAAAATGCATTGGTTCACAAGTGCTGTGTTATTTACATTCTCTGAAAACCACAACAATTACTAAATGTAATGTTCTACAGTTATTTGCATTTCTGACAATTTTCACGTGCAGACAGTGGGGGAAACAATGACAGGATCGGTCAAGTTTGATTGTGCCTTTTGGAATTAAATAAATCTCATCCTCAGTTCATTGTATCATTATTAATCGGTTTGTAAAACTAAAGCTGCTTCTCTTTACCCCAGAAAGCATGAAAAACGCTGAGGAAAAATGTATCATTAGGGGGCTGTGACATGGAAAATTGAAGAAGGGTTGAGAACACAAAACCCTTGTTTCAGTATTCTCTGCCTAAAACATCTCCAATTCGGGTTCTTCAAACAGCATTTGTGCCAAGAGCTACTAGAAGTCATTAATAAATCATTTGGCTCCATTTCCTGTGTGCTACTGAAGAAACTCAGGTTAAATACAGGAGGACTTTACAGCCAAAATCAAGTTAGCAACAAGCTAATAAAGTTAAATAAAAGAAAACCAATGTAGAAGAGTGGCAGGTAACAAACAGGTTTCATATATATAAATTTAAATGTCCTTTATTAAAAACTGTACTGTTTCCTTTTATGACAGCGGTTAAAGATTATTTCATATCTTCAGATGTCTTTGTGAGCAAAAGTTACAAAGTGATGCTTTAATGCCTCTTACCATTAAATTTCTTACATATTGCTCCCTCAAACGGAGCTTAATTTATTTTACTCTAAATTTCCAACGTGATTCCTTCAAGCATGTGACACAAAACGAGTATTTGGAGAAAAGCCACACTTTCATTCATTCTTTATCTTCTAACCCGCGTATTTCCCTTTCGGGGTCACGGGGTGCTGGTGCCAGCTCTCCTCCGGGTACTCCAGTTTCCCCCACAATCCCACAAACATGCTTTAGGTTAATTGAATACATTTCAATTCCCCTTTGGTGTAAATGTGTGTGTCCAGGGTGTACCCCTTCCTCCCACCCAAAGTCAGCTGGCACCAGCAGACCCCGAAGGGGAATGATGAATGAATAATATAATGTGTTATTTGAATTGTATTATAAAGATTAGTATATTAATAATTTACAAAATTCACACAAATACAAGTTCAGAAATCTAAAGTCTGGTGATGAGTGGAAGACCGCTTTCAGGGTTCAGCCTGTTCAGCCCTCGGGCTTGTTCCTGTAGTCTTGCTGTGCTGGACTGGCCTTGAACTGGACTAGTCTTTATTTTACAGAAATCTAAATGTGAAAAAGCCGCGTCTCGCCCAATGTGCGCTGGAGATAGGCTAACTTATATATTTATTTATTACCAATAGTCCCTAAAAATAAAATGACCCCATGTAAATGCAAAAAAAGCATTTAAATTAATAAAACCTGCCCAATTCCAAACCATATATATATATATAATGGTTCTGTAATCATGTTAAGTATTCATGTAATCACCTGTAAAAAGATAAATATAAAGCTTACTTGTGTGAATAGTATTATATGGTAGGGATGCACCGATACTGATCTCATGTACTCGTATTTGTACAAAAACACTCAAATACTAAAGACCAATACTCATCAACAGAACTTTCAGTGCATAGAGGTGTGGATATTTTTCTGAATTAATGATGGCTTTTGAAATAAATCAAGAAACGGATTAAG
>SRMA01026729.1:0-24968 GCA_007224835.1 Danionella cerebrum | reverse complement strand
TTCTCAAAAGTCACTGTGGTTGTCTCCTGTATCAGCGATTCTAAACCAGTGGCAGATTTAAATGCATTGACCATTAGTCCACTGGAAAATGGACCACCTTCTGAAGTGAAAAGCTAACAAACAACGCAAAAAGCAATATGATGCGTTTTGTAAAGGTGGCTACTGAGGCCACACTGAAGGCACATTGTGTTGAATGTGGAAAATATATATATAAGGAAAACTATAAAAATTCACAGGGTTCCCCAAACTTTTGCATATCCCTCTATATACTTGCTCATCATTATTTAGATATTGACCTAAGCAATAATTAATAGTCAGTCTCAAGTGTTGCAAAAAACCTCTGTGAAGTGCACAAATAACTGTACTTACAATACAAATATCTCTTTGTAGGGTCAGCATTTATTTCAGAGACTGCTCAGCCTGAAGTCTCGAGGTGTCAAATTAAAGGTTGTCAGCGACCAGCCCAGCTCCCTTGAGGTGAAGAGCTTGTCTGAGCGCTGTGAGTGAACTTATAACTCTCTGCTGCATGTTTAGTGATGCACATCTTTATTTCAGTTGAAGAAGTAACGCATGCTCTCTTGAGGCATACGCTGAAGGATCTCACACAGAGATATTCTCCATCTGTCAGTCCTTGGCCATACTCCTAAGCCTTTTCCCCACAGTTCAGTCTCCCAAGGTTTCACACAAGGTCAAAACGCGCAATACTTTTCATGCCAGGTTTGAATGACAGGCGCAGCTTTCAAGGTTGGGTTCTTCACTCTTCCAAACCACTGCCCGAATGCCAACATCACTGTCTGTCTCTCCCAGCTGCAGAAGTGCGCTATGTCAACATGACAGCACTCACTAGAGGAAGGATGCTCTCCTCTTTTTGGGTAGTGGACAGAAAGCACATTTACATTGGCAGTGCTGGGATGAACTTGAAGGCGTTTTCAAAGGTAAGGATTTTACTTCTTGCTTCTGACATTTAGAGATGTAGAGGATTAATTGCTACGCTTGTCCCAAACCATAAAAACACACACTCGACCAATAAAATCTGCTGCCACATAACAGGTGCACCTATAATAGACATCATACACTAAAAGTGGCGTCGCTGCTGGCCAGATGGGTGCCCTATACAGAATCACTGCGCCCCCTTCCCTAACCACCCTTTCCCAATTGTTACTGGAGTAAAAAAAAAAAAAAACATATTTGACACACTCCATATATGACTATATGGTATTATACCAATGAAAATAACTAGTACTCATTGCAAAAAAAAAACAATGATTGTTAATGAACCCATCATAATGAAGGGTTTAGAGGCTTTAACATATTTCACAGGTTTTAGCCTTGAAGTGGCCAAAAAATAAGTGAATTTCTTAATGAAATTATGGTCAATAATGGATTTGATCTTCCCATTTAATGACTGACATTATAGCGATTAGAAATAAATCTGCTATAATAGATCAACATCATTAGAGCTCTTTAATGTTGTCATTTGTGACTATTGAAAATGACAAACAGTGGTACCCCGAGATACAAAATTAATCCATTCCAGGGTGACCTTCGTATCTCGAACAGTTTGTATCTCTAAGCCTTTTACGCCTTTGTGAAAAATGACTAATCTATGCAACGGCTCTCAGAAACAACAGTATAAGTTGATAAAAAAATGGAAAACCAGAGAAAAATCAAGTTACGTTTTTTCAATCCTAAAATCTACACATTGTTAATGTAATAAATTACAATAAAACACAAGCAAAATACGTAGTACGTACACAAATGTGAAACCTTACCTTGAGAGTGAAGCGATGTGTTGGAGGAGGTGGAACGGATGGCAGAAAACGGCACCACCTATGAAAGTTAGCTTTCTCAAGATATTTCACAAATTACGAACAACAACACGGTTTCAAGCACAAGCATAAAGAATACCGAGCGTGTGAGAAGGGATGGAGAGAGCGCTTCTGAGAGCGCGTCACGGGCATTCTCTAAGTCCAGCACTTTCCACATTATAAACGTATTTTTTTTTTACAACACCTTGACTCTAACATTTATATATTATAGTAGATTATTGGTTATCTATAAATAATGTTTCGCTCGATTTAAAACTGATTTAAAGTGTTTTAAGGAGTATCAGTCCCTTAAAGCACACTTTCTTCAAAGGTTGAAAGGAGCGCAAGGACACGTAGTGTGACGTGAGACAAACAAGTGGAAAATAGAGCAGAAATGTTTGTTATCGTTCGTATCTCGAATTTTTCTTCATATCTCGAAGCAAAAAATTTGCCTCGAGACCTTTTGCCTTAACTCGCGCCATTAATATCTTGGGGTACCATTTTATATCTAATATTTATAATTAAAAGCAAAATAAAAGGTTGTTGTTTATTATTTTAATTGTATTTTAAAAACTATTAGGTGACACTGTGGCTCAACGACAAGAATTTGCATGTTCTCCCCGTGCTTGTGTGGGTTTCATCCAAGTTTTTATCACCATCTTTAAGCTCCATTCACTAGTTACTGTTTACCTGCTATGCCAGGTTATATCCACCAGTTTACAACTGAAAACACATCTATAGATTGATAATATGAAGATTATTCCTATGGATGGAGTTTGTCCCTTTTTAAAATGAATCTTCAGTAAAATTGAATAACAGATGTGTTTTCTAAACACTGGCTCGCTCCTTGTTGCTTTCTTTTTTCAGAATAGGCTATAATTGTTTGCAAAGCAGCTATTTTGTAGCTGTACGACTTGGAATAGAGCATTTTCTTGTAATCCCTTGAAAAAAAAAACCTGCATTCAGCTCCTTTGTAGCTATTTGTAGCTTTTGTTTGACTGATGGTCTTAATAAGGAAGCAGAGCAGTCTATATTGCGCATCACTACTGGGGAATTACCAATAATTTTTATTATGGATGAACCGATACCATTTTTTTAAGACTGGGTACGAGTACACATATTCTTTTCTGGTACTTACCGATACCAATTGCGATACAGATTCCGATACCTGTTTTTAGGGATGTGGCAGATTTCCCAATTTTAAGACGGCTGTATCATATATTTGTAGCAAACCCCAATCAGTGACATGACAGTGACTTGGAATCTCGTACTTTGGTTCTAAAATGTTCAGAAGGTGACAATATCTGACATTATCAACACCTGAAAGTGGTTGATTGTCAAAAATAAGTTCTGTCGATGACATCGTAGGGTATCTGAGTGTTTTTACAAATACGAGTATTAGTACATTAGCTCAGTATCGGACCGATACCAATACTAGTATCGGTATCGGTTAATCCCATTTTGTATTAAATACCCCTTTATGCCTGAAATTATTGTACCTTTTATCACATCTTCATTCATCTCTGAACACACTGCAGCATGACCTTTCTGTATGTTCACAGTGTTTTGCTGAGCTTTTTGCCTCCCTAATGTCACATTCATGTCACATTCAGCTGAAGGAGCTTGGAATCGTGGTGTACGACTGTAGCTGTCTGGCTCTCGACCTGCACAGGATATTTTCATTCTACTGGCAGCTGCAGTACCGTGATTACGTCCCTTCAATCTGGTCCAAGAGAGTCACGGCCGTGTACAGCAGAGACGAGCCACTCCAGCTCTCTCTCAACAACACAGACGCTTCTGCATATGTGTCGGTGAGATCAGTACACATGGCTGCATTTGACGCTTTCTTTTTGGCAAGCGCACTCTAAAAATGGCAATGAAATCTGCAGAGACTGAAGGATTTGATGCCCTTGAATTGTTTTCAGAAAAATTGCAATATCTTCCAGAAAATAATAACTTTATTTCAAATATTTCCCTTCATTTTCAGCAAACATTAAATTTCAATAACACACTGTCACAGTTAAAATGTCATATATAATTAAGGCGTATATTCTTGCCTTGCTTGTCAAATATAAGATGTCTGTATATTAAATTAATACAATAATTCATACATTTTTGTATAAACAACACAATATGTTTACAGCACCAGGTTTTACTGATGCATACAGATTGTTTACATATATACAGTTCATCCATTCTAATCTAAGCATGCATAGGCCCAAATGTAAACATGTTATTCTACTGAATGTAATTTGATTATGGAAAGAGCACGTGCTCAACAGGAAATTCATCTTGGTGACTTCGCTCCATGCCAAGCTGCGCTACATGTTACGGCACCGGCCATTGGATTCTAATTTGAGAGTAATGAATCTTGACTTCCTTCCCGAAACAGGATGTTTTTCACACATCCATCATCTCATTCAAATGAAAAGCACCATGTAGTTATACAGCAGGGAGATATTTCTAGCTCACTGATAAAGTTTTCCCGACAATGATGAATGTGCACAGACGGCCATCTCATTACCTTGCAGCAGTGTGCTTATCTAAGTAATTGAAGTTGTAAAAATGAGCTTTAGGGGATAGGTCAGGTTATATTTCACTCAAATGTTTTCTTCCAAGAGTGCTGTTCATCCTCTGAACATAAGAATCTTTTTGAACGCAATCTTATTCAAATAATTCTGCTCAGATATACCAGGCTTCAAACCTCTTAAAACACTGAACTATCAAAACAAAGTATTATAAACATATATAGAAAAAAAGTATTATAAACCAGATCACAAACTTTGATGTTGGCTTGTAAATGTTGCTTTTTTTTTTTGCTAGACACATCCCTCTATGCAGAATACGCAGTCTGCATAGGGCACCAACTGCCAGAGGGTTCAACATTATCCAGTTTGCTCACAAGAAATCAAATGTTAATATTAAAGAAATGTTAATAGTTATGTTATCTGCATGTATGTATGTATCTGTATGTCTCTCGCGAAGACTTTATTTGAATTTTGTTTATAAGCCGTACACATATCACATTTAGTAGTGAAAAGACACTATATAAGTTAAGAAGCGCAAATCTTCCGTCTTACTGTTTTTAACGTGGGGAGCAAAGGATTGTGGGAAACATCTTTAAATCATGTTTTTTTTTCAAGTTTTACAAGGTTCGTAGTTTATGGAAAGTATTTAAAATGTGTTGATGATGTTTGTACTTTGTGTGAGTCTCCTTTGACGGCAGAAATTGTGTATTTTGTGAAAAAAAAAAAAAATTAGCACCCTTTTTGAAAAGTACATCGTCTGAAGTCACAGCCCCATGTTGAGAGTAGTATTACAATTTTATGTAATAAATCTCTCTCCGAGTGGAATACACGACGCGCATGTGACATCACTTAGTTGTAAGGCTGAACTTATTTGATGTTTCAAATATTTGTTTGAACTTCATTCAATCAAGTGAAAGTGTGTGTAATATTAAACATATGGGATATAAGAATTTATAGAAAAATACGTTTGAATAACATGCCACCTTTTGAAACGGGACTACAGTTACGCACAGAGCCTAAATAGTAAACAATTATGTCTAAATTAAATTTAGCTTTGTTGTAGAAACTATGTCTATAACGACATTTTTACTGGACAGTAGACATAATCTGGTGTCACAGTCTGTATCTTCAGCGGGTGAATATTAGAGGTTCAAAAATGACTTGCAACAGACGTCGTTTAGATTTATCTTTGTGCAGTGGGTTGGTTAGTCCATTAATGCCTCCCAATCACGCCCCAGTTCCAACAGAAAAACATGTTGCCATAACATTGTATTGGGATTTATTCAGTAAAAGTTTATTATACTTTTTCTAAGTTTATCCTACTCAGTTGTGCGCATATTTTTTGCACTTTCAAAGTGTAAGCCCATTTGCAGGTATTTTATGTGATGTTTCAAAATATGCATAAAAATGGGTGTATGGAAATCCAGCCAATGAACGATTGATAGAAGAAATGCAGGAATATAACCATATGTCTGACTATTCTTTCAGCGGAGTAGTTTGTCAGATGGAGATAACTAATAACATCTATGACAGGAAATCCAAACACAAGCAAAGAAGTCCTCACAGCAAGACACTGCCAACTAGTGTTTATGAAATGCTATTGCAGGCAAGCTCACACTCTCAGGCTGTGAGAATGCTTGATGCAGAACTATGAATTGGCGTTTAGTCAGTTAAATATCTAGCTGTTATGCAATAATTTTGGTGATATTAAATGTCTCTTATTTGAATTTTCATCTCATTATGTTTTACAGAAAAAAAAAATGTTTCAGCTGTACACAGAAACATTCAATGAACCACATTTTGAAATCTCCCCCATGGCCCAGACCTGTAGCTTTGAACCAAAAGGCTGTGTTCCGTTTTGCTCACTTACCCATACCTCTTAACCTAAATATACGGCTAACCCTACGAAGATGTAAGCAACAGGCAACACATTCTAAAGGAGCAAAGGCATCCATCCTGGTTGTTTTTAAAATGCTATTAACATATAAACCCAATTAAATTAAAATTTGACGTCACATACACAAGTGTATTCCTGTGACATTTACGTTATTAAACTACTAAAGGCATATATTACTGTAAAACCAGCTACCGTGGGATTTTAAATTACTTTTGCTGACATAAAACAATAATTTTCAAAATTTTAAAGCTTACATAAATGACAAAATTACTCTGATTTTGGGGTCTCTTGGGTCACACTGGTGGTCATTTTCAGGTAAAACCCATCTTATTGTTTTCGTTTGCAAGTGTGGCTCTGGACCTAATCTTGTTAGTAATCTGACGGCAGATAGAACCACCACCAAGGAAATTACTGGTAACATACTTTGCCACAAAGTTCCTAAAAACAAAAAGTATTGGCTTTCATCTGTTGAACATCTGTATGATTCACAGGTGAACTGTGTGAAAAAGTTGTGGTCAATTTAAACTACATTCCGCCCTTTGGAATCAGCTCATCTCATTAGGCTTTGAGGAGGTGGAATGCTGTATGATCACCATCCTTTGAGGTGTTTTTTTTTTTGGAAAAGGAGACAGGGCAGCTGTCCCCCACATAAATAATGAGACAATGGACTGGACCATGCACAGTCTTATAGGTGAACCTCCTTACCTCACCAGGTCATAAAAACAGGTTTCATCATGCAACTGATAAGTGGCTTCAGAAGAGTAGCTCTTGAAATCTCTTCATTAATTTTAATACAGTTCAGTTTATAAAAAAATTGATTTTTCAAATGTTATTTTGTTTCACACTGTTGTAATGAATGTAAAATGAATGTACTGGTAATTTATTTGTCTGTGTGCAAATGTTCAAACCAGCAGGGGGTCAATGACTTTCTAAAGCTTGAAATAACAGGAAGATACATTGGATCTAAATGGAAGCATCTCAAATATATTTTACTTCACATATCTTGGAATGAACCCCCATAGCCTCATTGCATCTCTAAGAAATCTCTGTTTTGTGTGTGCCTTACTAAATATCTTCATACAGAAATGCAAATTTTACCAAAAACAATTACGGTAATTTTCTTGCATGACTTGCGCCTTATTATTTTTATGCTTGTGTTTTTGTCGTTTCCATTGTAAAAACCGTTCCACCGTTTTGTCTTTCCTACATAGGCGTCTCCAGATCTGTTTTGCCCCAAGAGTCGAAGTAGAGATATAGATGCCATACGACATGTGATTCGAAAGGCAAGGAAATTTGTCTACATCTCTGTAACAGATTACTTGCCTTTAGTCAACCGCAGCTTTAGAGGATCCGTTGTCACAAGGTAAGGCTTGTCAAATGGATGAAAGAAGTAGCTTATCAATGTTCAATGCTGTATTTCCTCAGACCATACTAATACTGTGGGTTGCTGTATAATTCTCGTGTAAAATATATACGGTACATAAAACCCTATATATGTTTCTTAATACACGTCATAGGTTTGATCTCAGACTATAAGCAACTTCCTGTTTAAGACGAAATTTCGATTTTTTTTTTTGGGGGGGGGGTTTAATAAAGTTTAACAATGTCAAAAAAAAAACTTTGCAATTCAACATCCCATATGCCTTAAGATAAGACGATGGCGTTTGTAAGTGCACAGATACAATCTCTTGGAACAGTTTGTTAGTACACAGGTTTTTGCAAAATAACTCACTTCCTGTCAGTCTTGGAAACTCTCTCCAATTGACGGTCTTGGTCTCTTACATAAGTGTACTTCAAAGACACTCTGAAATTGTGTAAGATGGGATATTCTGTGTTGCCAGTAGGTGGTGAGTTATTCACAACTTCCTGTTAATGGCAAAATGACTCGACAGCTGTTGTGCTCTCAAAGCCTCGCAATTTACCATCCCATAAACCTCAAGATAAGACTGATGTAGATTGGAGATAATCAGATACAATCTCTAAGAATTTGTTGAAGTATAAGCGTAGCGAGGAGAGTGGGACGAATTTCATTTCCCATGACAAAATATCAGCGCACCATAAACTGAAACGTGTTAGGTGGCACTATTGAGCCATTTTTACTAGAACCACTTTCAAACCAAAATCTAATTTCCACTAGTTCTGAGGTGTGAAATTTGTTTAGATTCTCAAAAATACTTCCTTACTATCCAAATGTTTCCTTTTATTTCTGACGTCAGATACTGGTCGCCAATCGATGAAATGCTGCGGGAGGCTGCAGTACTGAGGGATGTCAGAGTTCGTCTGTTAATCAGTTTATGGACACACACACATCCACTGACCTTAAACTTTATGGCATCAATGCAGGCTCTCTGTACAGGACTGCCAGGCTGCTCTGTAGAGACGGTGAGGAATTGATCTATCTAATCTAATCAGAACAGATTTCAATTTTACACAACCGACAAAGCTTGAAAATGTTTGTCTGTTTGATGCAGAGGTTTTATCGAGGCAAGGAGCTGATGGGTGGATTTCAGCACAGGATAAATGAGAATAAATTTGTGGTGACAGACAATGCGGTGTACATAGGTAAAACTCTCTGAAACACTTAAGCATCTGTAAGTGGTTTTCTGCAAAACTGTAAAGATTTTCTAATGAAAGTTCCATTCAATCAGTATCTTTTGGATTCCAGCACACCTACACGGTACTCAAACGCTCTGCCTTGTCGCATACTAAGATACAGATTTTTCTGCCTGAAACTGAGCCCTCTCCCTTGAAGGAGGCACAAATGTCATGAGACCCCTCACAATCTCCCTACTCTCCAAGTGTGGTTCCCAACCAGTGTAGAGAGCATTCCTGAGCTACTGAGGTGATTGGAAAGACCTTCCCTCACTCACTGATCACAAAATTCTCTAAGGCAAGGGTCACCAACCTTTTTGAAGCTGAGAGCAACTTCAAGGGCACTGAGTAATGAAAGGGCTACCACTTTGATAACACACCTCTGAAATCAGAAAGTTGCACAGTTCACCTTTAATTTTATTTTAATGACATTCTACGTGAGGACACTGACTGTTAATGATTCATATTTTATCAATAAAGATTCAGAATCATTCAACAAGGTAGGAAACAGATAAACTTAAACATGCAATATTTTATTTCTTATTTACCTTTCCAATTGTTTAATTTTCAAATGATAACTTCCACAACATTTTGCAGGAAATCACGTCCAATTTTTCAAGACAGTTTCAGTTTTTATCAAATAATGAACTCTGTACCATGTTTGTACAAATAATCAATAATCTAAGATTTAACAAAATCAATTAAATTTAGAATAAATCTTAACACATTTTTACTAATCACTACATTTGCAGCCATTAAAACAAATCATGTCTGTTAAACTTAGTAACACATCTGTAACAGTTTTTCATTCATTTTAAATCTATCTTTGCCATGGCACTGACATTTTGCCACCAACAACATCTGTCATTTGTTTCTTGGCGTGTTAGTGGGAAGCCTGGCATTGCATGCTCTTCACCAGAGTACTGTAATCTGGGATGTAAGTTGACCAACTCTTCGGTTGCTTTTTGAGTTTTTCACCGGCGTTGTAAAAAATGACTGCTGTTTAGCCAAAGCTGCCTTTAACTCGCAACCTTTTTTTTTCGTAGAGCGCTGTCGGGTGCGTAGTTAGCATCGTAGCTTTTGTGACAAGTGCTGAAGTATCTCTCAACGTGTCGCTTTGCCGTCGCCACAGTCGCACCGCAAATGAGACACACACACTTTTCTTTCACATTAGTAAAAAAGAATTCCTCCTCCCATTCACTATTAAAATAATATGTTTGCTTCCTTTTTTTCCGCAATTTTTATGTGGGTAGAAACCGCTTTCGAATCCTCATCTTTGCAACGCTCAAGACCAAGTTTGTCATGCGCACTAGACTGACCTCTGCCTTATTCTCCTATTAGCGAACTCTGCTACTTTATGATTTTTTTAAAAGGTTTTTATATATTTTTATTCGTTTTGTTTTTTAATTTACATCACTGTAAATCCAATTCAAAAAGAATGGTAACATAATTTAATCAGATTTTAGACAGTGATAGTTCGTGATTAGTTCTATTTTTAGGACTGGCTCGCGGCTGACTGATATGGTCACTGCGGACGACGGGATGCCCACGGGCACCAGGTTGGCGACCCCTGCTCTAGGGTATCCGTCTTCAAGCTCCTTGTCCCTCACTTCCATTTATGGTAGAGCAGCTAGGGGATACTTGCACATTCCCCAAGTGGAGCAGGTTGTGGCAGAGCTTTTATGCCTGGGCAGTGCTACCGTTTGTAGGAAGGTGAAGTGCTATTTAGTAGTCAGTTAAGCAGCATCATGGCTACCCTGCAGGTATGCCAATCCAAGGCTTTTGTGACATGCTTTCGGAGTACTTTTATGCAGTCTTAAGTCAAGAGGTGTTTGCCTTTCATTATTTGCTGTTTTGGCTTTCTGTGTTTAATTGTACAGCACTTTGGCCAATTTTATGGTAAAAAAAGTTCTTAAAATGCATTTTGATTCCTTAGTTAATTACAAACTCCCATAAATATTCACACTTTCTTTCATCAAGGGAACCTGGACTGGGCAGGCAGTGAGTTTGCCAACAATGCTGGAGCCGGGCTAGTGATTCAGGAATCTGAGAATCACCAAGAGGGACGAGAATCGATTGTAGAGCAGCTGACAGCTGCTTTCGAAAGAGACTGGTTTTCACCTTATACAATAAGCCTGCAAGCTGCCAGCACAGCCCTTCAGGAGTGCCAAAACCTCAAACAGAAACTGCGTGATCTGAAGAGGAAACCAGAGTGAATGATGGCAGTTTCTCTGCAGCGGGACCAACAAGCCAAGGACATGTGCCTCCTAGCATCTGTGCCATGACTCTTTAACAAGTTTTCAGATGCAGTCAATGGAACTGAATTATAGTCTCTGAAGGACTTCTGGGATGGGAAAGGATTTGTGGGTTCTTATTAACAATACAGTAACAAATAAATTATTTAATGCATGATTATTTAGATACTATAAATCTAAAAGTGTACTTCGCTGTTGAAATTATTCTTTTACAACCACATTGTTCAGAGACTAAATATACCTGGGGATTTGTATTATTTCCAGAAAAGAGTAAAATATTAGTTTCTCAAAATTATCAGAAGTTTTTAAAAACAAGCACATTTAAAAAAAAAATAACCCCAACTGCAGCCTCCTTCTGTGTCCGTAGTTGCTTTCCGTTTGAACAGACGCCATATGCCGCATCTGCCGCCACATATATTTATAATATGACTTATAAAATGTTTACATGATGCAGCATGCACAGCCTTGAAAGTAAGTACAATCGTATGCATAAGCACAGACTGTTTTATTGGATGTATTGCAAGCTTACACCCTTTAAATGTAGCTTTAAAGAATACTTTTTATATGTAGCTTTGTAAAATATCCTTGATTGACAAGTGTAAAAGCTTATTTCACCAAAATGGCATTATTATATTTATTTATTATTATTTTCACAACACAACAAAATGTTTCAATCTTAGATACAGATATACAAAAGTACAAATTAGGATTGAACCGTTGGATTTACAGTTGTGCTCATAAGTTTTGGCAAATATTCTATTTCTTTGTTTTTTTTTTTTTGCAAATATGAATGACAACAGTGACAACTGGCAATAATGAAACATTCCAAATGACAAAAGTTTACACACCCCAATATTTTGCATTTTTAACACCAATAACAGGCTGAAGTCTCTTGAGGTAGTTGTTGATGAGGTTCTTCATCTTCTCTGTTGATACAGGAACCCATTCTTTTCAGCAAAAACCCCCCAGTTCTTGTAAATTCTTGGGTTGTCTTGCATGAACTGCACGTTCTCCACAGAGTAGTTCATTGATGTCGAGGTCAGAATCTTAGAGGCCACTCCAGAACCTTCACTTTGAACTGGTGGAACCAATGACAGGTGGACTTGTCGTGTTGGAATATCAAGTAACATTCCACCCACAACTTCCAGGCTGATGAGAGCAAATTTTCCTCCGTTATACTTTGAAAACATGCTCCGTTCATCTTCCCATCTATTTTGACTATTTTTCTATGCCGTAGTATAGCTCACACATTCCCAAAACATCAGTGACCAACCTCCGTGTTTAACAGTGGAGATATTGTTCTGTTAATGTTGACTCAATGTTTTTCTCATCGTTCCAAATAGTTTTGTTCCAGATGTCTATGTGGTGTATTGTTAAAGGGCTTTCCACTTCTTAATCAGAGTTTAAACACTGCTGATTGGCATTCCCAGTTCCTTGGATATCTTTTTACATCCCTTTCCTGTTTTGTACAGAACCACCTTTTACTGTAGATTCAGGAAAGCTCTTTTGCTTTCCCCATCGCTCAGAATTCAGAAAGTATGAGGACTCCAGAAACATTGATTACAAGCAAACAGGTCAAGGTGAGGATGGTAACTTTTGTCGGCCACTCAAACCATTTTGTGTCTGTTTTTGTGCATGTGATCATGCCAAAATCACCAGTGTGAGTAAACTTTTGATCCTGAATAGTCCTGTTGTTATACTAAATTGATTTTGCGTTGAATCTAAATCAGAAAATTTGCCAGAAAGAACCAGAAAGATAACTTATGAGTACAACTGTACACTTTGACATTTGTAGTGAGACGTCTTCAATTATGAACTACAGTATACAGCGTATTGGTGACTGGAGAGAATGTAATTACTATATTTTAATGTAACAGCAATCTATTATTAACCACAAAATGCATCACAGGTCACACTGTACATTAATTTCTCAATACAGCAGGTTGTGGCCAAATGCTTGTGCATGTTTTGCCTTATATATGCTGCCATAAACTATAGCTGCTCTTGCTTTATGGATGACTACCTCTTATGATATACTATTTTATAAAACTGCTTGCCGTAGCATGGTTGATAAATCTAACTGAACTTTTGAGTCAAGGAAGATGTAGTGATTTCCTAATACGGAATGCACAATTTATCATGGGATTACATGTATAGCACCTTAACTGACTGTTATAATTAAACATCAAAGAGTTCATTAAAAATTGACCGAGAGTCGTAAATTGCAACACATGTCTCATTGATTTCTGGCTGCGCTGATGTTTAGTAATTTGTGTCAGGTTGTCAGCAAACATCTCTCAAAAGGAGATCAATTGAACGCCTCTCTTGGGGCGGCAGGTTGTTTGACACATCCAAAGCTGCAAACAAATTGCCTGCTTTCTTCATTTATCACATGCATCACAGTAACAGATGAAAACTTTCAGACAGCATCCATCTTAAGAATACACATTACCCGCAACACCGCAATTCACATACACTCAGTACAATTACAGAAATAACATGAGAGTCTTTCGGCTGCGCACATCACCCTGTACAAAATCCTAAGAGTTAAATTAACTCTACTCAGAGTGTATTTGGTCCCACTCTATATAGAGTTAAACCAACTCTGAAGGAGAGTTATTTAAATGAGTCTATTTGAACTAAACGGTCTATTTTTGTCTGTTTTTACTCTTTCTGGAGTGGACTTGGTCCCTCTCTGAATAGTTCATATTTAGTTTGCATTTTCCATGCGGATTTGGAAAAATTTGCCTGAATTATACACAGTAAAATCCTAAGAGTTAAATTAACTCTACTCAGAGTGTATTTGGTCCCACTCTATATAGAGTTAAACCAACTCTGAAGGAGAGTTATTTAAATAAGTCTATTTGAACTAAACAGTCTATTTTTTGTCTGTTTTTACTCTTTCTGGAGTGGACTTGGTCCCTCTCTGAATAGTTAATATTTAGTTTGCATTTTCCATGCAGATTTGGAAAAACATGATGAAAATAGATTATTAAATTACTCTTTCTCAGAGTCGGTTTAACTCTATATAGAGTGGGACCAAATATACTCAGAGTAGAGTTAATTTAACTCTTAGGATTTTACTGTGTACTGTAAAAATGTACTACCATTTTTTCTTAAAACAACATAATACTGCTTTTTTCTAAAATCATTCATCTTTTTAATAACAGGTATTTTTGTACTGGCAGCTGTGGTTGCCAGCGTGATACTGTTTTTTTGCCCAAAACAGCATAGAACTGTTTTTTAAGCATTAAAAATTGAAATGCCCTGTCGACAATTTTGAATTCTTTTCAGAAAATATGAATGATTACCCAAAAACCTTTTCCCCACTCTTAGTTTGTGGTTGGGGAAGCCATTTATTGTCAAACAACTGCGTTTACTCTTTTTAAATCATAACGACAACAGAAACTTTCTGAATGACCCTAATCAAAAGTTTACCCTTGGGGAATAGTTATCAATGAGGTTCTTTGTCTTCTCTGTTGGTAAAGCAGCCCATTTTTTTTTTGTCAAAAAGCCAATAAAGTAAATTCTTGCATGAACTGCACTTTTGAGTTCTCCCCAGACTGTTTCAATGATATTGAGGTTAGGAGACTGAGATCCACTCTAGAACCTTCACTTTCTTCTTGTGTAACCAATGACAAGTGGACTTGGCCTTGTGTTTTGGATCGTTTCCATGTTAGAATGTTCATTAACATCACTTCCGGTGCTAATGTTCTTCCAGTGACCTTTGATAACATGCTGCATTCATCAAGTTCTCTGTGCCTTTGGAGCTCACACACCCCCTTAACATCAGTGACCCACCTCCGAGTTTCACAGTGGGGATAATGTTCTGTTCATGTTGACTCCTCTCCATTTTGGTCTCATTATCCCAAATTATAATAATTTGGTGTATTGTAAGTGTGCTACTTAACTACTTAATGTCTGTCTTCTGGCAACTCGACCGTGCACCATTTTTTTCTTCAAGTGTCTCTTTTCTGCGCTCCTTCAAACCACCAGTTTTTTTTTTTGTTTTTTTTTTCAGAGAGCTTCATATGTCAACTGTAGTTTTTTTATTTATTTTTTTATTTTTTTGCATTCTGTACAATTTTTCTAGCAGTTGTACCAGAAATTTGTTTGGTTTCAAGAGAATCCCTTACATTCCACTTCTTAACCAGAGTTTGAACATTACTGATAGGCATTCCAAGGTTCCAAGATTTCTTTTTATATCCCTTTCCTGTTTTATACAGTTAAACTACCTTTTCCCGTAGATCCTTTGACAGCTCTGTTGCTTTCACTCAGAATTGAGAAATGTCAGCGCATCACTGTGTGAAAGAGGCGAGGGTTTATCAGGAGCCCAGAAACATTGATTACATGGTTACTTTTAACAGCCTCTAAACCCCTTTTGTGTCCTTTTTGTGTATGTTATCAAGCCCAAATCACCAGGATATGTAAACTTTTAATCCTGAAAGTTTCTGTTGTCATTATGATTTAAAGAGTAAACACAGTTGTTTGACAATAAATTGCTTTTGTGTTATCATTCACATTTTCTGATTAATGGCAAATAAATCAGTAATGCTGCCGGTATGTGTAAACTTATGAGCTGAAAATCTGCCAGTTTTACATCAACCTCTACTTTTGTAAGTTTATTCTATTGATTATTTACTTTTTATTGAGTTTTGGATTGTAGTTTCCAATCCGCCCATCCATCCATCCGTCTGTCCGTCCACCCATCCGTCCGTCCATCCATCCATCCATCCAACTATTCAGTCTGACGAAAAACAGCCTTAAACCATCTTTTCCACAAGGTGGCGGCAAAACTTCACTTTTTTTTATAAAGTTTCACGCAAGATCATTTTTATCTGTTATATTTCATTTGTATGTTATTGAAAAGTTATCGAAGAGAAATTCCTCAAGTATTGGTTTTTTTTTAAATATATATTTTCAGCAGAAGCTGCAACCACGTGGTAGCTACCAAGCCTTATTTTAATGAGTTAAAAGCATTTTTGGAGATTAAACACAATAAGCCTGTTATCATATTTTAACTAGCGACTGGGGGTGGAGCTGTTGGTATGGTAACAGATTAAGGTCAAAGATGTAGTAAACTGTTGACATGAATTTAGCTGCTATCAGAGTCAGAAAACTGGCTGGATGTAGCAAAAAACCTATAGGCAGAAGGTTTGAATGGAGAAATTGAATGTTTGAATTTTTAGTTTTAAAATTAAATCGTTTTCCGCATATTGTAAGAGTTTCTTGTATTTAAACTGTTGTTTGGTTTCTCATTTTAATTCTTTTTTTTTTGTTTACTTCTCACTATAACGTTCGCAGTGAGGATCGAGCCGGACTCTTCGTGACAGTTACACGCTCCTCGCAGTTTTCAACGGCTGGATGATGATGATGCTTTTTAAACAGCAACATCCCGAGTTTGTTTTGAATCTGTTCATAACAGATACCAGCTTTTCAACCAGGAATGAACTTGAGGAGAGCTAACTGTAAAAACCTACTTCGCCTCGCTGTGAACTTTGGATTTTTCGTCTCTTCAGGGATGTAGTTTACCTCCACCGCAGCTGTCTATGGAGAGGGACTGGATTTACTTGGCGTCAAATGTTTCTTCGGGGTGTTTTTATCACTAAATCCGTCTGAGCGAGCGATTGTAATATGGAGGGTGAGGTTCCAGGCATCTTAGAGCAGTTCATGAGCAGCTCTCTTGTCACCTGGGTAAGTTTTAGGAAAAACATACAGATATTTACTATAACATTATTTTCAAAAGCACTCGATAAACTGTAGTAGAATCAGTATATTACGAATTTAGTAGGCTCATAAAAGTGCTTTGAAATCAGAACATTATTGACGAATAATTTATGGCAATAGTTTTATGGCAAATGGATTTTCACTAAAAATAAAATAATTTAAATAATTCATTTTATTTAATCACAATCAATTGAGAAGTACATGATTATGAGGCTAATACAATGTAGGCCTATTACAGTTCGTAAAAAAGTGCCAAATTCTCAAAAGTGCTTGTATTTTCAGTTAATATGTTGTCTTGATTGGAAACTATTGGAGGTATTTACAAAAATATTACTCTGCTGTCATTCTTAAATTGATAATGTCAGAGTTTCTGGATTATTATATATATTATATATTACATTATATATAATGCCAATGCCAATTTCAGTAAAATAAACCGACCCAATGTCTTTATGAATGTCCTAAGCTGAGAGAGATATATGGCAAGTTGGTTGCTATGGTAAACAGTCTGGTTGCTATGAAGGGATCATACAATGTTGCCTTTGTGACCATAAGTTATATAAACCAACCCCGATATGTCTATCATTTACCAAAGCTGAGATAGAGTTAAATTTGGTTGCTAGGGTAAACAGTTTGGTTGCTAGGCAGCTGTCTGAAAGTGTATGTTGTTAATATGATTTAAAAAAAATTAAATCCCCATTTCTATATACTGTTTCTGATATTTTCAATATTTAACCAATTTTAATTACTTTTGCGTAATTCTTTGTATGTTCTTGCACAGACCGATAACTTCCACAAGTTTTGTGAGTTTGAAGGTTCTACCAGCGTCCCAGTTTGAGTTACAGTTTTACAAAATTTGATCCCACTTTAAGTCAATGGAAAATGTCCCAGAATTCCCAGCGATTTCCTTAGGTATAGTTTTTTGCTTTTCCTGACCTCTCCGGACAGTAGATAGGTATTTTACAATTTATCAGTATATGCATATTTCTGAAAGCACATTTCTTGTTTTTGGTACTTTCTACTTGCTTATATTTGACATTTTTACATTTTAATACACTGTTTCATGTTACTATAACAATAAATACGGATGAATTTGACCATTTCAGATCCCTTTCAGAGTGCTTTGGCTGTGGAGGAGATAGCCACAACTTCACAGAGGCATTAACTCAATTGTTTTTTGTGTTTCAAAGGTGAAGACCTGTGGTCAGCTAGGTGACAAAGATGGGAACGTACTCACTGAATACACTGAATTAATAGATGGCATTTTCTTGAACAAGGTCATGAACGAAATGTAAGTTTTGTATGTCTTTAGAATTTTTTTACTTTGTCATCATTAATGACATTTTTGATACCAATTATGTAAATTAAATAAAAATTTTTATTGTGATTTCAGGTTAAAAAAAATACTCATTTTCCAGATTTTAGTAGAAATGTGTTTTTAGTGTTTGTACACAGCAAAATTCAGAGTGTCACGGATGACACGATTGAAACCTCAAACAGGGCACTTATTAAAATCAGCTTTAACTGGTGTAAAAGGAAAGTGGCTAGCTCATGGTCCAAACCACTGGTTCAGGGGCACTAGCTTTCTGCCTTGATGAGAGAGTTTTCCCGGGCCAGTGGTATGGATACCCAATAGTCGGGTTCCTCATCTACTTCAGGGCGGTTGAGTGCTGAGAAGGCCTTGACAATGCTTAGAGACCCATCTGCCAACCACTCTGGTGCTTACAGCCTAGTTCACCATGTGTGTCCTCTTCCACTTGTTGCTTTGCTGCTCATAAAAATATAACCACTTGTTAATATGCAACACCTGGGAATGATGATCATGCACCCCGCACCCCCATCACAACAATGTTAAATGGTGTCAATGGTGTGACGATCCAGTTACATTTATTTTTTGCCACTTCAACAATTTTTGTAAGCATGATACATTTTTACTTGAATGTATGTATGTGCACATGTGGAAACTACATAATACGAGTAACTTGGCACTGAGAGTAGGTGGAGCTTTGTTTTAAAACATGAAGGGATGATGCGTCGGCGGTAAGAAGGGTGTAGTATGGGGTGACGGCACACTTTTGAGCTAAAGATTTGGTTTGAAAGAGTTGATTCTTTAGTATTTAGAATACTAACATATGTTCCTCCATTTTAGAGCTATGTTACACCACTGCATGGAAGGTAAATGTTAATAAATGAGGATTCACAATGGATTCGCTTATGAGACATATCTCTTTATGAAACACAGCATTTTTAAAAGGTGCAAAATTAAGAAATCCATCGTTTCGTGTTAGATTGTTAAGTGCACGTATAGGTCTGACTGAATAAGTTATTGTAAATAACAAAAAAAGTAGTTTTTAAGGAATTTATTTAATATCATTAGATATCATATCCTATGATATTTTGAGAAAAATAAAGAAAAACCTGTTCACAACTGTTTACAATATTTATTGTATGCTGGGTGGCACGGTGGCGCTATGGTTATCACTAAGGCCTTCCAGTTAGAAGGTTCGAGGCTCGCAGGTGACCTTCCTGGAAGGAGTTTCGGGTACAATCCCCAAAGTTAGGTTAGGTTAATTGAATAATCTAAATTCCCCTTAGGTGTGAATGTGTGAGTGAATGTTGCCCTGCGATGGACTGGAGACCTGTCCAGGGTGTACCCCGCCTCTCGCCTGATATGCGCTAGAGATCCTCCATGACCCCGAAAGGGAATAAGCAGTTTGGAAAATGAATGAATGCAATATTTTTTATTACAGTGATTAATATTTTATAGTTAATGTTAATTTATGCCAGTTAAACATAAGTTTGATGTTAGATTTGATTCTTAATGGTCTTAAAATGCCTTAAAGTCTTAAATTTGCAAAACCTGCAGAAACCCTGGTATTAAAACAATATGGTAATTCAAATCACATAATACTACATTTTACACTGGGGCAGTGTGTAGATAGTTCCACTCCATTGACACTAGTAGTGCTGATTTAACACTAAATGTATGTACTAGGGCTTGGCAATTAATGTAAAAGTGAACGTAATTCCCATTCAGATTGTTCCAGGTCGATTATTTTGATTACTTTACCTTTAAAAACACTACAGCGACTGTCCTCCAAAATATTTTTAGGCAAGGTGCATTTTAATTTCAGTTGTTCATTTATTAATATTTAATAAATTGTCATAGATAGTAGATCGGGTGTATTTCTTTCATTATTTTAACAACCAAGTAATGTATCCTTCATTCTAGAATCTCGTAATCTTTTAATATTTGAGCATTTTTACTGTACAAAACTTATCTGTAATAAAATAAAACTTATAATAAAATAATGGTAATTGAGCTAAAATCTTCAATTAATCGAGTTTTACGTCAAATTGCCCAGCCCTAGTATGTACACATCTGTCTTATAAGAAAAAGAAATGCCCTTTAAATAAAAATTCATCCACATTTTTCTATCCTATAAAAATGAGTCTTTTCTCAGATTTCTATGTTTGCGACATCCTAAACCGAGCCATAACTGTTGAACATCATTTAGGAAACATGTTTGTTCTTCTGACAACCTAAAAAAAAACATGTAGCCAATCAGCCGTGAGAACTGTGTGTTCAATTTGCATTCATTGGATTTTCAGATTTTTTTCAATAGTTAAAACAGACTTAAAAAGACAAAAAATCGTACTTAAAAATATTTTTAAAGGTTTTGAAAGGACAACAGTTTCATGGAGTTGTTTAGTTAATAACCCTGACGCATAACTAATTAGCTATTGAGCTTTGGATCATTCACGCAGTGCATTCTAACACTTAGTTAAGCAAGTTGCTCTGGGGCATTTGTAGAGAGGGCTCGCTGTGAGTTTTCAGCTCACAGTTTGTCTGATCAATAAGCGCTCCTTTTCCAGACCCCATATGGGGAAGTTGGCACCACCCTTTAGTGTTGTTTGCCTGTAATGTCAGACAGCCTTTTGCAGACGCCATGTGTTTCAGCTTTTAAATGACCCAATGCATGCAGTAGACGTAAAACACTGTAAGCTTTGTCATGGCAATGAAGGAACACTTTGTAGTCAGTGGTTCAGCTTGTTCAGCTGGGCAGAATTCAGATGGGTGCATATGGGTGTGCTGTTATTGCCTCAAACTCTGTTTTTGTCTCCATGACGATACAGGTTAAAACACCCTTTATTTACACTGCATAGTTAGAGTTTTTTATTATGTTAAACAGAAAACAGTAGTAGTAATAAAACAAAACAGAGCTATTGGGCACTTTCTGAATTTTCTAAATAACATTTTCTGAGTTTGAAAAAAGTAACATTTAACAGGTACGAAATGAGGAAAGAGACAAAAATGAAAATGGCATAATGATTACATAATTAATGAGTGTACCTTTACTAGTACAATCTAGGCTTTTCTGGTACTAAACTAAACAGAGCAGTACGTTATAACGGCAGATTGTATAATCTTGTGGATTCAGAGCGGATGAGGGATTAGTGCTTGGATAGTGTATATTGGGGCCGCATCCTTTCAGGTCTCGAACACTGAAATAAGGGACCTCAGCTTAATTCTGCCTCATTTTGGCTCTATTTGTGGTTGTTTTCATGAAGCGTATTGAAAGTCATGTGGAGGAAAAGATTGAATTGCTGTTATTACTCACTACAGAAAGAATTTTTCTTTTTTTTGCTAATTGACTGATTCTTTTTGCAGAAATCCTAAGGTGACTGTTCATGGTTTAAACAAAGTGAACAATGATGTCGGTCAGAGAGCTCAAAACCTGTCCGTTCTTATTTATCACATCAAATGCTACTATCAGGTAAGGCATGGATGAAAATACTGATGACTTTGTCAATTTTTAATTGATCAAATGCCTATATTTGTTTCAGTGCCTTTCATGGATACAAGCACATACAGATAAATCTTGACATGCAGACTATACAGTGGTACCCCGAGATACGAAACTAATCCGTTCCAGGGAGCCGTTCGTTTCTCGAACATTTCGTATGTGAAACGCCTAATCCTGGCAACGGCTCTCAGAAACAACAGTTTAAGTTGATAAAAAAAATGGAAAACCAGAGAAGAATCGAGTAACGTTTATTCAATCCTTAAATCTACACATTGTTAATGTAATAAATGATAATAAAACACAAGCAAAATATGTAATATGTACACAAATGTGAAACCTTACCTTGAGAGTGAAGCAATGTGTTGGAGGAGGTGGAATGGATGGCAGAAAACATTACGGCACCACGTATGAAAGTTAGCTTTCTCAAGATATTTCATGAATTACGAACACGGTTTCAAGCACAGATGGAGAGACACTTCTGAGAACACGTCACTGGGTTTCTCTAACTTGTGCTACAGAACATCACTTTCCACGTAATAAACGTTATTTCTTTTACGACACCTTGACTCTAATATTTGTTATAGCACTTTATTAGTAATCTATACATAATGTTTCTCTGTGTTGTTGAAGTTTTTTGAAGCGCATCAGACCCTTTTTGCACTGGGAGATAGGAGCGCAAGAACCCTGAAGCGCTACGCGACATCATACAAACAAGTGGAAAATATAGCAGAAATGTTTGTTATTGTTTGTATCTCAAATTTTTCTTCGCATCTCGAGGCAAAAAATTTCCCACAAGACCTTTCGTATCTCGAACATTTCGTAACTCGAAGCATTTGTATCTCGGGGTACCACTGTATTTGTGAAATACTTGACCACCCTCAGGAGCTCAGTGAATTCTAGCACTGTGTGGAATGCCATTCGCATCATGCACATTTTCAAAATGTGCACATCTTGGCGTTTCCATCCGGGGTTTTTTTAATGTGACATTCCAAAATAAAACACGCATTAAAAACATGGAGGGAAACTCAGCTAATGAAAGGTCATAATGGGAGAGTGCTTTAAACATTAAATGCTTAAAAAGTTGACAAAAGACATAGTTTTGGAAAAGGTCTACAAACTAAGATCTTAAAACTACATTTTGATTGGTTTATTATTCCATTAACAAGACTCACTTTTGTCATGTCATGTTTTGAGCCCATCACATCTGGCATTCTATCCCCTATCCACTTTCGAGTGGAGCCAATGTAGAAGTGGCTAAAACCTCAAATCTGGTAAAATTTGAGCCTGGTTCCAAAAGAGAATTAACCTCCTGGGTAAAATGCCCAACGTTTGATAGATTTATTAACTTCTCTGTTTCACATAGGGGGAGGGTATCGTTTGAAACATTTTTCTCATGCTTTTATTTCTGGATAAGGTCAATAATAGGCTACTTCCTCTTCATTTCGCTGCATTCTACTCATTTCTAATTGGGGTTGAAGTGCAAGACCTAAAATTATACTCTAATGTCGATTCCACCCCCATGCATCAGCTCTACATCCTACACATCTGTCCGTGTGGTAATAGTCTCGTCGGTCACCACCAGACCCACTAGCCTCTCTCAAACCGCTTGGCCTAGATATCAGCGTGTCATGCCAACATCTGTGCAATCAGTGGCTAGGAAACTGCAATGGCCCAGAGCAAAGCTGGAAAATGACCCATTTTACGTCCCATGAGGCCTGACTCTCATGGTTCCGGGTAAAGCGGTCAAAGTAATTCAAAGTACCCTGAATAATAGACAAGCCTAACAGCCATGTTTCCTCTTGTTCATTAATAACTGGATTTTCAGTTTCACAAACATAAAGGTTTAAATGCAATTGTGTTCAATAGCTAGAGTCACTAACCGTGTTTCCATCCAATTATGCAAGTTAAATTTATGCGCAAAATGGAGTATTGCATTAAATAATTGCAAACAAACATTTCCATCCAACGAGTCCAAGAAAACAAAATCATCACTTTCTGAAATAATTGGCGCCAAATATCAAAAGAAAAATGGAAGTTGTGGTGTTCGGAGAAGACTTTTTTTGTATAAAATGACTTACATGCGTCTTACGTAATCAAAACGCAATATGCGCAGTCATGTCATATGCTCCGAAGACTGCTCTTTAGAAACGTGGCTGATCAAGACAGTTCATGGAGGGGATAATACTTTTACTAAGGAATTTCAGAATGACCAGAACAATATTTGAGCTTTGGTTAAATGTTGATTAATGCCGCCCAGTTCCGACAGAAAAGCGATGTGCAATTGCTTGGCATTGAGATTTATTCTGCAAATGGGTTCCCATTAAATTATATGCTTATTTTTTTCTTATCGGATAAAAAGTTTATCTTTCTCAGTTGTGCAATTTATTTTCTTACTGGTTTTTTTATGCGACATTCAAAAATGCGCATAAGAATTGGCGGATAAAACACAGCTAATGGGATAAGCTTGGGTTTTTCTTTGATTTCTTTTATTGCCCAAGGAAAGCAAATAGAGCATTCAATTCTTCATTCAATGCAATTAAAAGTAATACAATATCTTCTTGTACAGAAAGAATCAGTACTAACTAAATACCAAATGATAAAGACAAACTAGGTTATCCTCTTTTTTAAAATGCCCTTCCTGATGTCTGCCAAACCTGACATATTTAAACAGCTTAAAGAGTAATAGTCCATATTAGGGACATTTTCATCACAATCTGCAATGCCAGACATGTCTCAGTCCTTGAAGTTTTCAATCATGTGGTTTTTCAAAGAAGCGCCACTGAAGATTGTGCTCCAAGCTTTGTGCTTTTACAGAAATAAATCAGATTGTTTGAAAAGATAACCACAATATTCAAGTTTATCTGAGGTACATCAGAGTTTATAAATGGATCGGTTTAATCTGTACCTCATGGACCTGCACACAAATTTCCTGAACTTCCCGAAAAGTCTCTGAACAATTACCTCTTTCCCCAGTCCTGCTTGCAATTCAATGCTTAAAATGGTTCAATGCACATCTGAACGAAACAGACTGTTTTTTATCTTTAAATCGGTGGTTTGATCCGGTTTGATCATTTCATTGGAAGGTTCAGAAGAGTTACTTCAATAATATTAAGTAGGCTGCACACAATCAATTTTCTTGTCAGTCAGTCAACTGGTTTTCAAATTTTTGTACTGGAAAAAAAAGTTTTTATGTGTTAGAACAAAAATTAAAACTGTTACAATAAATCGCCCAAAAAAGTGGAGCCAAGGAAAAAATCATGTAAATATATATCATAATTATATAATATAATATAATATAATATAATATAATATAATATAATATAATATAATATAATATAATATAATATAATATA
>SRMA01026728.1:552955-586559 GCA_007224835.1 Danionella cerebrum | reverse complement strand
AGATATAGAACCTTGCCACAGTTCTCACATTATATAAACGTAGATATATGTTATTCAATGTTATGCCCTCTGTACCCCCGCCTCTCGTCCAATGTGCTCCGGAGAGACCCCCGTGACCCCGAAAAGGGAATAAGCGGGTGGGAAAATGAATGTAATGCAAATGTCCAAACACAAACAATTGTGAAGCAGAAGGAAAATTAAACATGACTTCAATTTTTATTTACAAATGAAAAGTGATCCCTTTTAAATTAAAGCGTGTAAAACTGGTGAAGCATGCACGAGACATCCAAGTGTGTCTCACAATGCCCATGGACCGAAAACAAACCAGGCAAGCGTAGCCATAGCTGTGGGGAAACTTACTCCCAGTGGAGCTGGGGATTGAACCGTCGACCCCTTGATCTCCAGTCCAGACTGCAAATAAAGTATTATGTATGAAACAGAATAGTGAAATAAGCAAAATGAGAAGAAAAACGGAAACTAACTTCCTGTAATGTTTTTAGTCGTGGCCTAGTGGATCGGGTGATTGACTGGAGATTAAAAGGTCGCCGGTTCGATCCCCAACTCCACTGGGAGATGAAGGTGGGCTGGGTGTGAAACTCTCTCCCTCCTTGTCAACCATTACTGTGGTGACCTTGAGCAAGTCACCAGTTCCCCACAGCTCCCCGGGTGCCGCAGATATGGCTGCCCACTGCTCTGGGTGTGTTTGTTCACTGCTGTGTGAGTGTGTGTGCGTGTGCGCGCACTTGGATGGGTTAAATGCAGAGCACATATTCCTTGTTCAAGTTTAAGTTCGTTTAATTTGTATAGCGCTTTTCACAACAGACATAGTCTTAAAGCAGCTTTACAGTAAACCAACAAGTTTAAACTCAATAAAGAGAAAAAATTAATTAAGAAGTGTTGTATTTGTCCCTGATGAGCAAGCCTGGGGCAACTGTGGCAAGGAAAAACTCCCTTTTTGGAAGAAACCTTGAGAGGAACTCAAAAGGGGAACCCATCCTCATTTGGGCGACAACAGCGTTGATTTATATAAACTATAGTATAAACAGATGATGACTGTGTTAGGTGTAGGTCCAGGGGGCGCCGGAACATCTCCAGATGAGTCTGGTTGTTAGGGTGAGGAGCTGGTGGGCGGGGCCTCCGGGAGTCTTGGGATGAGTATGGAAAAGAATAGTGGAGCTGGTGGGCGGAGGTCCAGGGGGCGTCGCAACATATCCGGGTGGATCTGGTTGTTAGGGTGAGGAGCTGGTGGGCGGGGCCTCCGGGAGCCTCGGGATGAGTATTGGAAGAAGAGTGGAGCTGGTGGGCTGAGGTCCAGGGGGCGCCGGAACATCTCCAGGTGGATCTGGTAGTCAGGGTGAGGTGCTGGTGAGCGAAGCCTCCGCGAATCTCAGGATGAGTATGGAAAAGAAGAAAAGAAGAGAGGAGCGGAACTAGGGTAGCTGCTGTTCATAATATTAATATAGTTTAATGTAATATTAATATAGTTTAATGTAATATTAATATAGTTTAATGTAATATTAATATAGTTTAATGTAAGATCGCAGTTTTTCCACGGAGTTAAGTATAGGCTTTACTGAAAAGATACGTCTTTAATCTACACTTAAACTGGGCGAGTGAGTCTGAGCCACGGACGCTGTCAGGGAGGCTATTCCAGAGTTTAGGGGCTAAATGTGAGAACGCTCTACCGCCTTTAGTTCCACAGTAAGAAACCTGGGAGTTATCTTAGACAGCGACTTACCTTTTAAAAATCACGTCAGTCATACCATAAGAACAGCCTTCTTTCAACTCAGAAATATTTCAAAACTTAGAAACATGTTATCGTTATCTGATGCAGAGAAGCTCGTCCATGCATTCATGACCTCGAGACTAGATTATTGTAATGCATTACTAGGCGGTTGTTCAGTATCATTAATAAATAAGTTACAGTTAGTGCAGAATGCAGCAGCTAGAGTTCTAACTAGAACAAAGAAATATGACCATATAACCCCAGTTTTATCATCTCTACATTGGCTACCCGTCAAATTTCGCATTGATTACAAAATAATGCTATTGACGTATAAAGCCCTTAATGGATTAGCGCCCAGTTATCTATCAAACCTCCTAACACGGTACAACCCCACACGCACTTTAAGATCCCAAAACTCTGGACTTCTAGTAGTTCCTAGAATAGCAAAGAGCACTAGCGGTTACAGTACATCCCTCTAAACTAAAATTGAAATGCTGGGTGTTCTGTGTGCTGTTCTTGTTGCCGATGAGCAAGATCTCTGTTTTATCTGGATTTAATAGGAGAAAGTTATGAGTCATCCAAACTTTTAAGTCTTTAACGCACTCGGTTAACCTCGCCAAGTGTGATGCTTCTCCCGGTTTTGAGGAGATGTACGGGTCACTCCTGGCTCGGTCCTAATGCCACTTTCACTTCACTAAACAAAGAAGTTTAAGTGCCATTTTATTATTATTATTATTTTTAGACTCTGACCACCTGTGATTAGTGGAGCCACGCGGTAGACTCCTGGTCGCGATAGAGTTGACTGTTCACATATAATTTGTCCACGCTGATCTCAGTGAGGAAAGTCTGCTCTGTTCTGTGTAGCTGTCAATCACAGGGTCCCTCGTAGTTTTTGAGGGGAAAGCTGAATCATCATGAGCCACACAAAAATAAAAATACCTTTTTTCACTGCGTAGATACCTTTTAAAAAAGTATTAAAACCGTTTGTGCAAATGCTGTACTTTCTGACAAAATAATTTTTAAAGTTAAGCCTTTTCCCATAGACTTGTATTGGGTGGTAATCATACTGCAGCCAGCCATAGGGGGGCACTCGCCGCGCCGTGTGAGACACTTTCTCTTGCGAGTCCAATCCATGAGATGAATAAAGGTGAAGTTGACACACAGCATGTGACCGGTAGCTGTGCAAACTAACGTGTCACTTGTTTCTGCGTTTCTACTCTTCCTCCGGTGAATTCGGTTTAACCGAAACCCTCACTCACTCTCTCTTTCGCACGCACTCACCTTACACCCTTTACTGAAATTGCTCGGACATGCTCAAACTCTGATGATGCCGAATACACTCAGAGCTGTAGAGCTGATCTGAGACCAGAACACAGCCCTCAGGTGAACAGAGCCTGATGCATCTCCTCTGCTCAAAGCTCGACTGTTCTCTCTCTACAGATTTCTCCTCAAGATCCAACGGTTGATAAAGATCACGTCCAGAATTAAATCACATCAAGATCCACTCCCGTTCTGATGACTAGAAACATTTATTACGTCATGAGCAATCACATCATCATCTGAGGTTACAGACACGTTTCAGAAGGCAATGAACAAACGGTTCTCGTAACTTGTAACAGAACACCTGAAGTCCAGAAAGAGCAGGTTTTAGAGAAGAGACAAGCATTAGATATTGCCCCGACGTCCCTCTTTACCCCATCAAATCCATCCCCTCTCTCCCGATTGGCCCTTCACTCCATCCCCTCTCTCCCGATTGGCCCTTCACTCCATCCCCTCTCTCCCGATTGGCCCTTCACTCCATCCCCTCTCTCCCGATTGGCCCTTCACTCCATCCCCTCTCTCCCGATTGGCCCTTCACCCCATCCCCTCTCTCCCGATTGGCCCTTCACCCCATCCCCTCTGTTTAAGTACACCCAGTAAGAAGTAGGAATGAAGAGGTGAAAGGAGGGATATCTTCTGAAGCACTACAAACGGATATAGAAAAATATACATTAACACTGTACAAAAGCTCACGGCTCATCTCCTCCTTTCTGTGTCACATGTCTCTGATTAATTCAGGATTATTAATTATTGATCAACCCTCTCCAGAGTGAATTTGGAACAGTGATTATGGATTCTTGAAGATCTCTCAGTTTCTGATGAGTCTTCTCAAGCTCATCTTTGAAAAGTTCTGGGATTTCGACTGAGAACGTCTCCTGGTTTAATGTCTGGATGATGAATTTAGATAATCTTTTATTGACAAGCTCTTCTTTGTTGGGGTCTCCGTTCTGGATTGTAATTTCAGGATGATCAGGTCTCCTCTTTTTGACTCTGATAATGAGGAGTTCAGAGATGACGGTTATTTTTTGACGACCTCCTCTTTGAGCTTCTCAGCCAGGTGTTTTCTTTTCTGCAGCTTCTTTTTCTCCTCTGCTGTAATCTCCTGGAAATAAAGAAGAAAATAGGAATAAAGAGAAGCTGGAACTGGCTTTTAGACGCAGGATCAACCTGGTTCTATAATGGTTCTGTGGTTAATCCGGTTCTTTAAGGGTTCTTTCGTTGATCTAAATCTTTAAGGGTTCTGTTGTTGATCCGGTTTTTTAAGGGTTCTTTCGTTGATTCGGTTCTTTAATGGTTCTGTCGTTGATCCGGTTCTTTAAGGGTTCTGTTGTTGATCTAAATCTTTAAGGGTTCTGTCGTTGATCCGGATCTGTAAGGGTTCTGTCGTTGATCTAATTCTTTAAGGGTTTTGTCGTTGATCCGGTTCTTTAAGGGTTCTTTCGTTGATCTAAATCTTAAAGGGTTCTGTGGCTGATCCGGTTTTTTAAGGGTTCTGTCGTTGATCTAAATCTTTAAGGGTTTTGTTGTTGATCCGGTTCTTTAAGGGTTCTTTCGTTGATCTAAATCTTTAAGGGTTCTGTGGCTGATCCGGTTCTTTAAGGGTTCTGTCGTTGATCCGGTTCTTTAAGGGTTCTTTCATTGATCTAAATCTTTAAGGGTTCTGTGGCTGATCCGGTTCTTTAAGGGTTCTGTCGTTGATCCGGTTCTTTAAGGGTTCTTTCGTTGATCTAAATCTTTAAGGGTTTTGTTGTTGATCCGGTTCTTTAAGGGTTCTTTCGTTGATCTAAATCTTTAAGGGTTCTGTGGCTGATCCAGTTTTTTAAGGGTTCTGTCGTTGATCTAAATCTTTAAGGGTTCTGTAGTTGATCCGGTTTTTTAAGGGTTCTTTCGTTGATTCGGTTCTTTAATGGTTCTGTCGTTGATCCGGTTCTTTAAGGGTTCTGCCACTGATCTGGTTCTTTAAGGGTTCTGTCGTTGATCTAAATATTTAAGGGTTCTGTGGTTGATCTGGTTATTTAATGGTTCTGTCGTTGATCTAAATCTTTAAGGGTTCTGTCGTTGATCCGGCTCGTTAATGGCTCTGTCGTTGATCCGGTTCTTTAAGGGTTCCACCGTTGATCCGGTTCTTTAATGGTTTTGTCGTTGATCCGGTTCTTTAAGGGTTCCACCGTTGATCCGGTTCTTTAATGGTTCTGTCGTTGATCCGGTTCTTTAAGGGTTCCACCGTTGATCCGGTTCTTTAATGGTTCTGTCGTTGATCTGGTTAATTGGGTAATTGGGAGGCTGGTGACTTGAGGGGATTCAAACACGTAATCGGACACTATTTATCTCCGAAGACCCGATAACGATACGCATGTGATCTTTGGGTGCAGAATGAGTGTGGAAGAGAACCTGTAGGGCCTGAGGCTCCGGTGCTGTTGTGTCTGACTGACTCTCAGAGAGTGTGTTTGTGTGCTTCTTCTGTTCTTTTCTGAGTGTCTGCAGTCTGTCCCTCTGTTGCTTCAGATACTCCGAGCGCTGTTGCAGTTCCACATCGTCCTGCGCACACAGAGTCTGTGCAGTTCTGTCTCCGTGCTGCTGAAATAACCGCTGTGTGTATTGCGTCCCTTACCCCGCGTCCTCTGCTCTGTGCCTCTCTCTCAGCTTCTCTCTGTTTCTGATGCGTGTTGTTAACTGAAGCCTTGACTGGACCTCTGAGGGTTGGCAGAGGTGTACTTTTACCTGCAACAAAAACACGTTGAAACCATGCGGATGAAGGTTGAAAATGCGTTGAAAATGCGTCACTGCAGCCACAGTGATGCTACAGCTTCATGACTCAACTCCCACTCACCCACGGAAGTGACCGAGGTCGTGACGGCTGCAGGTCTAGTCTTGGTCTCATTTGGATTCATCTCTTGGATCCGACTCCACCCATTCATCTGCAGCACACACAGGTGGAGGAGCCCAGGTGAGCTGCCCAGAGCTGAAACAAACAGGTGGAGGTGTTGCAGTGAAATACACTCACCCCGTTGCTCTGCCGATGCTCTGAGCCATTCAGCTGTTCACATGTGTTCCCCAAGTGAGTCTCTGATTGGCTGCTGGAAGTGGATGCCATATCTTCAGTGTCCCGCAGTTGCTGAGACACCTCCAGATCATACTCCTCCTTCGACCGCCTGCAGAAATACAGAAGATGTTCAGGATACACACCTACAGGTGATGTACACCCCAACCCAGAGATGCGATGTCACCCATAGGTTTGTGAAGAAGGATTCTGAAGCTAAAGGCCTGCCCTTGAGTTCAGCTGATGAACTGCTGCGTCTTATTTTTGGAAGAAGGGTTAAGCCCCTGGAGCCACATGGAGCGGTTTTCTCTTTCTGGATGTTCTGAGGTCTGAGGAGAGCCCCGGAGAGGCTTCGGGTAATACACACAGATCGGGGAGCTCTACTTCAGTTGTTCTGGGAAGGTTCTGGTGCCCCTGACTGAGACGGTTCCATCCCACATGGAGAAAGATCATCAGTGGAGAATGCATCTCTGTGTGGTTCTTGTAACGGACATACTGTGCATCTGGCCTGAGCCGGTGGATCCAGGATTGGTCTGCATCGGCTCGTCCTGAGTGAACACTAACCCTGATCTTTTAATGGCATTGATTAGCTTGAGCATCTTAATTAAGAGGAGCACAGAGGCCGGTTCAGGCTCTCTTTCTGCGCCTCCACCACTCAGGGCTAATCCTCTTGAGCGCAGTGGGCTCGCTGAGTCTTTATCTTCTGGGCTTTACAGTGGACGGCATCAATCCCTCGGTAACCTCAAAGACTGCTGCAGCGCTCCAGAAGGAAAGAGCATCACAGACACAGCGAATCAAACACGATCTCCAGTGGAGAGAAACATCTGAGGCGGCTCACCTGAGAACCTCCTGCAGAATCTCCAACTCCTTCTGCTCCAGCTCAGAGATCACATCCACTCCATCGGTCAGGCACTCCGGAAGCCCCCCTGCACACACCAGAAAGAGCCATGAGCACGCTCCGGACCCCTAACCCTTTCAGCCGTTGAATGGGTCTGAGGAGCTCAGGAGTCTGTCACCCTAAACAAGCTCTCAGCAGAGAATCACTGAACAAACACGTCCTCTTCTTCTTCTTCTTCTTCTCCTTTCGGCTGTTCCCAGTTTAGGGGTCGCCACAGCGAATCATCCGTTTCCACCGAACTCTGTCCTCAGTATCCTCTACTCTTGCACCAACTACCTTCATGTCCTCTTTCAGCACATCCATATATCTCGTCTTTGGACTTCCTCTTGCCCTCTTGCCTGGCATCTCCATCTCCAACATCCTTCTACCAGTATAACCAGTATCCCTCCTCTGCACATGTCCAAACCATCTCAACCTGGCCTCTCTGACTTTGTCTCCAAAACAACCAACCTGAGCTGTCCCTCTGATGTGCCTGTTCCTAATCTTGTCCATCCTCGTCACTCCTAAACGGGACCTCAACATCCTCATCTCTGCTACTTCCATCTCTGCCTCTTGTCTCTTCTTCACTGCTACAGTCTCTACCCCATACATCATAGCTGCTCTCACTACTGTTCTCTACACCTTTCCTTTGATTCTTGCTGACACTCTTCTGTCACACAACTTGTTTTGTTCACAACGTAGACTTAAAAAAAAATCTTATTACATAAAGATTTATGTAGAGAGGGGACTCTGTCTCGGGGGAGTGAGGAGGTTGGCAGTCTGTGCTGAGGGCCAGGAGAGTGAGTCACTCACCGTTTCTCTGCTTGATGACCTGCAGCGCCTGCAGCTGGAGTTCCATGTTCTTCTGCAGCATCAGAGAGCGAAACATGGGAAAGTCGTCTGTGGCAAACACCGGCTGGAAAACCGTCTGAGAAGCCAAGAGAACAAGACTGAAATGGCACAGTAACGAGAGCGGAGGAACGAGGAGGTCCCCCCGCGCGCGACTCGTGTAAAAAAAAAAAAAAAAAAAAAAAAAAAAAGTATAATGAATTAAAAATAGAGAACTTTCAGAGAGAAGACACATTTTCACAAAGCTACATGGCCCTGAAGTTCGCAAGATCCAGACGAGGTTCAGCTGCTGAGGGTCGTTTCCATGCGCAGCTCACTGCTTTAGATTATTATTAACTACTTTGTGTACAACATTTTATGTTTAGAGAACAACTGTATTACGTGTGTTTATTTCTATTACCTTAGTGTTCAAAGCACAGCGCTGTGTGGTCAGCAGTGTGCCGATGAGCGATGGAGAGGGAGTCTCCAGCGCAGGAGGTCAGTCTGCCGTCTCTGACCCAGTTCAGCAGCTAATCAGCTTTCCGATCTAAACCTGCTGTGTCACCGCGGCGTCTAACCGCATAACGCTCGGTTGGGTTTGGGGTCTGTGACAGTTCCCTGCAGTTTCATCTCTGCTGTATTAGCCGAATAATTACGGTGAGCAGCCAATCACCTTCACAACCAAAGTCTGTAGATGATACCAGTCGAAGCTTCCCCAGAACTCAATATGTAACGCCTTCAAACATTCTGCACTGCTCATAAAAAGGTAGAAACTGAGGATTTTTCTTGAAAGCTAAATGTGTCTAGATGGTGGATTTAAATAAAACACAAACTCCTGAACATTTGCAAACAAAAGTAAAAACAACAAAACCACAGCGCAGTCTCACGAGCGTTAGCTTAAAAGAAACTGTATTTCAGCGGACAGTGACCTGCAGAGCTTTGGAGCTGCTGAAGCACGAGCAGGCCTGGAGAAACTGCTGCTCACTGATGCCGACCTCCTGCATGTGTCTTTCCAGCAAACACTCCACCTGAACGACAGACAGACAAAAACCCAGAACATATAAACACCGGCACCCGAGTCAAAAAATACTGCGAAAAAATACAAAGTGGAGTCGACATAAATGCAGAGATTGAAGATGTGCCACATTACTTCATCGAGTTGAAGAAACTCCTGCTGGAAGTCAAGAGCTCTTCTCTACGAGAGTTCATGGATCTTGTCCATCAGCGTTTGGTGAAGAGGTGCCGAGAGAGCGGCAAGAAACAAGCAACACGACGATAAAGAACTGAACTCAGAACAGCTTTATTTTCTTCTTCATTAAAATCTGTTCCTTTATTGGAAAGGACTTTAAAAGCTATTCATGTTTGTCCTGAAGGAGGGTCACGGAGTTTCTGGCGCTGGGGGTGGAGTCCCACAACATGGAGAAACACTCAAAACCTTTTGGCTTCTGGTTGAATACCGAATAATCACGCAACAAGAATGGTGAACATGAAGAAACTATGCTCCCCAACATTTTAATTATTCTTATCCTAAAACAATGTAGCCAATCATGATGAACTAAAACATACTCTGAAAATATTGCTATGGTCGCCATGTACTCAGAAATCGTTCTCGGAATGTATCACCACCAGCAGCAGCAGCGTTATCGTAGCAAAGACTCGTGGAGCAGAGGAAACGGTGATCAAACAAGCAAAAAATCGAGGAATACTCTTCCGAGTACTAAGTTGGTCCCCGTTAACTAAGAGGTAACGCGATGGATTCATGATGCACGTGTGGAAAAGGTAGATGTCAGGAAGCCCCGCACTCCAAAGAATAATTACCGGTATTTGGTTCTCAGGCAACTACTGATTAGTTACTGAGGAGTTACCACTTAGTTACCAGTGAACTGCTTAGTACTAGTCTATTTAATAGTTAAGGGTAGTTACTGAACAGGGAATAGTTCACTGTAACTTCTTAGTAGGTTTACATTTCATTTACATTTTACATTTGTGGATTTGGCCGACGCTTTTATCCAAAGCGACTTACATTTGAATGAACATATTTTTTCTGTCAGTTCTTGCTTTCCCTGGGATTTAAACCCACAACCTTTGCGTTGTTAGCGCAATGCTCTACCCACTGAGCCACAGGAAAGCAATAGTTACTGCAGGGTTACTAGATAGTAACTGGTTACTTCTGTAGTCACTACCTCTTGAGTTACGGGTTAACTAGAGAAGAGTATTCTAATGTGGTGGTCAATAATCGAGTAACGAGCAGCTCGTTCGCTGTGTCGCTCACCAGCTGCTTGTACTGCTGATGGATCTCCGTGTAGCTCAGTTTGTTCTCCTCCTCGTCGTCAAACACTGAAACACAGCAAGCACATGGTTATAACCGAGTCCGCGGATCGGTGTCGGTCGGTCGGAGGCTTCCATTTTTACGTCGTTTAGAACCTTAAACCGTTAAACGGTTAGTGACGGCTACACACCGCCAAACCGTCCGTGTGCTTCTGCCTCGCCTTTGTTTACCTGAGCACTTGGTCTCCATGAAGTCCGCCATGGGGATGAGCCAGTCCGGGCTGCTCATGAAGCCCACCAGGCTCTCCAGAACCCACTCGCGGTCCTCCGCCATCTCTCCCGGCTTTATCCCATCACCCCACACCGCAGTGGAAGAACCGGGAAGCAGCGACGCAAGCACCCGCTGCGCCGAACTGTGACCGAAAGCTCCCGTCCCGCTCGGGCTAAGACGCGCTCTGCGCCAGAATCCGCTCCCATAGAAACCGGTGACGTTTCCGCCAGCGTGATTGCGTCATGCGTCACCGAACCTCCCTGAATATCTTCATCAGCTTGGAAAAAATAAAAATAAAAATCTTCATCAGCTTGGAAAAAGAGTTGATGTGTTGCAGCAAGAAAACAAACACCTGAAAGAAACATGCATGGAAATGCAAAACTATAAAAGAAGATGGGATCTTAGGATTTATGGAGTGAAAGAAAGTGGTCAAAACATCGAGGGTAACATAAGAGACACTGTTATCAAAATCTTTCCCAAAGTTTCTCCAAAGATTGAGCATAAACTCCCAGACATCGTGGATTCTGTTCATCGACTGGGGCAAAGAAGAGGTGATGGGCGCCCACGAGTTACTTATCGTGCAATCTGCTATGCGGCTGTATCGTGATAGGGTTTGGAGAGAGCAGGGTTGCCAGGTCCCAGAAATATTTCCAGCCCAATGACAACTCAAAATCCGCCCAAATGGAATGAAAACTAGCCCAATTTTTCAGTGTCCAATCAGATTAGACAACGGCTGGATTCCCACAAAGGGCCTTAAAAATTTTTTATATAAGTTTAAGTTTAAAGTATTGGCCTTTTGTCTAACCCAATTTCTTAATATCACACATTGTGCTTTTTTAATACACAATCTCATACAATAAAGGTCAAATAAGAACATGTGCTCTCTGAATTTTTTTTGACCCTAGTCAGAAGTGCCTACTTGTACTTGTTCATCCACAGACAACCGAACCGACGCTTCTGACTACAACGCTCTCATGGAGTGACGTGATGATGATGATGATGATGCTTGATTGGTGATATCAAAAGCACATGTGGCGCGCGCGCCTATTTGCGTCTCGCAAGAAGCAGCGTTGTTGCCAAGTATTCATTCCCGGTGTTAGAAAAATTATGAAATGTGATTTCATGACTCCATGTTTTTGTAGATACTAAATGTATGATTTATCAAATGCATTAATAACTGTGTCTGTTCAGTTCTATTAGTTCTCATTCCTTTCAGAGATGTTCTCAGCGTTTACCGTGAGCTGAGACACCGTGACATTTTGCTTAGTCATTGCTTTTATTATTCTCCTATTCTCTTTTCCGTTATTGTGACTACGTCCCTGTAACCACCCCTTGTTTGGGTTAAGATAACTCTTTAACTGTGAGACTTTTTGAGTTTAGCGGGCAGTAGTGTGTGTATGTTTTTGCGATCGGTCAGAGTGTGTAACTTCAGTGTTCCATTCTGGTATTCGGATGTTCTTCTCTCCTTCTCTCTCTCTATGATGCTTTTCGTCTCCATATGCTCTTAATCTCCTTGATCAAAAATAGGTATCAAACTTAGTATGTCAAATAGGGAATTAAAATTAACATCAATTGGATTCGTGGTGTCGGTGTTCTTCTTTTGGAATTTTTCCAACACCCGGGGATCAACACCCACTAATAAAAGGTTCCCTTTTATCTTTGTCCACAATTATTATTTATTATTATTATTTATATTTTTGCGGCCGCGGTACATTATAAATGTAGCCCAAAAAACCGCAACCCGCAACTCCGTATTTTTTCCCGCAACCCCTTTTCTAAAATAGCCCAATTGTGCGGGAAAACCGCTACCCTGGCAACCATGGGAGAGAGAGATGCTAAAGGAAACGCATACGTGAAGGAGAACAGCCTGCACGTCAAGGAGGATCTCTCACCAGAGGAACGAGCTGCTAGACAAGGAGCTTGGCCGCTGGTGAAACGTGCGAGAGAAGAGGGCAAAAAGGCAGGTTTTTGCGGAGGATTCGCATTGATTGAAGCGTTCCTGACACTACTTGATTTGAACTAGATGGCACCCATCTACTTTTACAGATGCATCTCGGGGACTACGAAATTATTTGTAACTAAATGTTTCATGTTTTCTCAAATTTCGTTTTTCCAAAGGTACTTTTTCTAGTTTTAGTTCTAATCGGCAATGGCTGATTACAAGTTCAATTTAATCTTTTTAAATGTTCGAGGCATTCGAGACGCTGTAAAAAGGAAGGCTATTTTTCTTTTTGGGAGACATTCAGAAGCTCAAATTATTTTTTTTCAAGAGACTCATTCGTGTGACTGATTCAAACTTTTGGAAAACTCAGTGGGGAGATCATGCTGTTTTTTGTCAGGGCTCAAACCACTCAGCAGGGGTTTCAATTTTATTTAACAAGTTTAAAGGTACATTTTTGGAAACTATTTGTTCAGGAGACGGAAGTTAGATTATTATTTCAAGCCAGATAACTGTACTTTTATAATTTGTAATATATATGGGTATAATGTAAAGACACTTAATTTATCTTTATTCAAAAACAGACAATAACTGATGTGAAAAAGAGGTACAAAGATGGACATGTAATTATTGGTGGCAATTTCAATGATGCTCCAGATGATTCTGTTGATCGCTTTCCACCAAAACATTCCTTAAGAATCTGATCTACATCATTTCTTAACTGACGAGCTTCAAATTTGAGATGTGTGGAGACATTGGAACCCTAATGTATGTGACTGTACTTGGAATAACAGTAACTTTACTTCAAAGTCAAGGATAGACTATTGGCTAATTCCTCAGGATTTAATTCACTTTGTTTCTGAAACAAAAATAACTTGTGCTCCTATGTCAGATCATAAGTTAATTTCAATCTCCTTTACTAGTCGTAAGGGCAACACAATTAGAGGATAATGGAAATTTAACAACACCCTATACTTTCAGATAAAGATTTTGTTGAACAAGTTAAATTACTAACAGATATTTTTAGAGAAAATAATCAAAATTATATAGAAAAGTGGGTACTCTTTAAGTTTAAAGGTGAGAAAAGGGGAATGAATTAAATGAGAAAGGGGAATGAATTAAAAAAAAAATAGGCTTAAAAAAATTATTGAAATTACAGATAAACTTGATATTTTAGCTAAAAAAGATTCTCTCTGAAGAAAAAAAATCTGAACTGTATACTCTTAATTTAGAGCTAGATACATTATATACTGAACTAGCAAGAGGTGCTTTTGTAAGATCGAGAGCCAAATGGTTAGAGGAGGGTGAAAGGAATACTAGTTATTTTTTTTTCACTGGAAAAAAGGAATTATACCAGAAATTCAATTTCATCTTTGAGAATAAATGATAGTATCTCTAATAATATCTCAGATATAGGATCTTTTATTTTTGCATTTTATGAAAAGCTTTATACCTCCCACACAGATAACAGAAGAATTTGAAATTTTTTTTAAGAAAATGTCAAGAATTTTGTTCCAAAAGTTTCTGATGTTTATAGGGAATATTGTGAAAACACTATATCTAAAACAGAGATATCTAAAGCTCTTTCTTCTATGAAAAAAAGAAAATCCAGGAGCATCTGTCTGCCGACTGCGTAACGTGTAGCTGCCATAACCGAGGGGCGACCTCCTGCGGCCCATCTTGAAGCCTTTTTCTGATCCATAGCAGCCATTTTATGGATTGTGTTTTTATTAATTTGACGTTTCTTGATATGAAAAACGCACGTTACTTAACACCATTCCTTTATTAAATAATATTGATGTCTCTTTATCAAACTGTCAGTGTTTCATTACCAGTGTACCAGGTTTAAATTACAGTAAACTTAAAATGTATTGTTAAATCTGCATCGAATCTTTGCACTAACTTGCACTTGTTTATAAAGGGTGATAATATATAGCACTAAAAAGTGTTTTGTCTTAAAATCATGTGCAGTTAACAGATTCATTTAAAGAGTAATTCTAAATCTAGCGTTCCTATCTCTGTACATACACAACCATGGCGTACAGAGATGTGTACGTAATTAAAATGAAGAAGAAGAAGCAATTACTTCGACAAAATTATTGGCATTCTGTGGACTGTGTGGAGCGACAGGGATCTTCCGTTGACCCCTAACGGCGGAAGTTGCCGGGACTTTAATTCTGCAAACACCGGAAACGTTTATTTCGAAACGTCCTCTCGCGCTGTCATGGCGGCGCCGTGTCTTCAGCATTCACGTGTGTTGTGATGAACCGAGGAGAAGAGAAATGAGCTGCACTGCCATGATGAAGATGCTGATGAGGAGGAGCAGGTGCTACTGTCGACTCCAGGCCGCCCGGGGCTTCCAGGAACGGCGCGCCACGGTGGCTCTGGGAGACAGGTGAGAGAGACAGAGGACAGACAGGTCCTTACCATCGCTGGCGTCACGATGAACATATCCGCGAGCTCGAGGAGCGACGGCCGGTTTCAGACCCCGCGGCGCAGAGAACCTCGGTTCGGTCTCCTGTGCCTCGAGGCTTGATCTGTCATTTCATTCTCACAGAAAAGCTCTGTTTTGGGAGGACCCAGGCCTTTTATCACTTCTTTGAAACGTAAGAATCACAGAGAGGAACTGGAACCGTCGTTCAGAGGAGGAGCTTCTCATTCCTGCGTCTCTCAGCAATGTTCATCTGAACCGCAGCTCCATCACTGGCTCTAGTGTTCTGCTCATGAGTTCTGATGTGTGTGTGTGTGCGTGTGTGTGTGTGTGTGTGTGTGTGTGTGTCTGCAGGGTTCTGGAGATCTCCACCGGGAAACTGGCGCGCTTCTCAGATGGCTGTGCTGTGGTCAAGGTTAGTGGGGCTGGGTGGGATTGGTGATTGAGAGCTGGTGTTCTAACCTGTGTGTGTGTGTGTGTGTGCGTGTGTGTGTGTGTGTGCGTATGCACGCGCCAGCTTGGAGAGACGTCAGTGATGGTGACAGCCGTCAGTAAAACCAAACCGTGTTCGGCTCAGTTTATGCCGCTGGTGGTGAGTTCATCTTACAGAAGGATCTCTAGAGGTTCTTGAGGAGTTTCTTCACTCCTCGTTCCATGATCTGGATGCATCCGCAGGTGGATTACAGACAGAAAGCAGCAGCTGCTGGTAGAATCCCTACAAACCACCTGAGGAGAGAACTGGGCTCAAGCGACACGGAGATCCTGACCAGCAGACTCATCGGTTTGTCTCTCCTCCCCTCTGCTTCACCTCCCGCTCCTCTACCCTCTCTCACAGTGATGTGGTTGGTGTCTGTGCAGATCGCTCCATCAGGCCGCTGTTTCCTGCCGGATATTACTACGACACACAGGTGTGTTTTTGTTCCTCTGCTCACCGCAGGAAGGTTCTGCTGCTCATCTCTTCTGCTTTTTTGTGCCTGCGCTCCCCAGGTGATGTGCAACATACTGGCAGCAGACGGAGTCCATGACCCCGACATTCTGGCCATCAATGGAGGTTTGTGGATGGAGGTTCCTTCTTCAGCTCTGAGTGTTTAGTGTTGGCTGTTGATGACATGGTTTCTCTTTCAGCCTCTGCCGCGCTGTCGCTCTCTGATATTCCCTGGAACGGCCCCATTGGTGCGTACAGTGTTCATCCTCGTGTGCGTGCGTGTGTGTGCGAACGTGGGAGGACTGCTCTCTGAGGTTTAGCTCTTCTGATTGGTTGCTTACAGTGTAAAAGAACTTTATTGTTCTCTGTAAAACCAGCAAAGAAGTTGTGCCCCTTTTGAAACGAAACAAGAACTGTTGAGATGAGGAGTGATGTTTTTTTAGGAGCGGTACGGGTGGCTCTCATCAAGGGAATCTTCGTCATTAACCCCACCCGCTCCGAGATGGCCTCCAGCTCTCTGAACCTCGTGATCGCCGGAGCACCCTCCAGCCAAGTCGGTCCGTGCTGTGCTCCAGAGCGTTCTGATTCAACATCCGTCTCTTCCTGCCTCTAACTGATTCATCTCCTGTCTACAGTGATGATGGAGGCAGCGGCGGACAACGTTCTCCAGCAGGACTTCAAACACGCGGTGAAGTTGGGGCTCAAGCACACCCAGCAGATCATTCAGACTACGCAGCAGATGAGCAAAGAGCTGAACATCAGCAAACGAGAGGCGAAGCTCTTCACCGTCACCTCGGACACTTTGGAGTACACTCGACAGTGAGCAAACGCTCTTCGGAACGATCGATTGATATTGTTCCGCTAGGATGATGACGTCTTGCTTTCTCTGTGGCTCCTCAGGCTGGTTTCTGACAGGATCTACGCAGTCTTCACAGACGTCACCCATGATAAGGTGAGCCTCTGCTCTAGCCTCATTTGCTTCCTGCCAAGGAGACGAACGAAACTCCGTTTCTCTCCTGCTGCGCTTTGAAGTCAGTGTACGGAAGGTTTCTTCAAGAGGAGCTCAGGTGGAACCTCTCATCTCCAGAGCTTTGAGCAGGCCCTGGGTTGATGAGCACAGGAGCAGGTTGCATGTGGCTGCAGTTTGTGTGTTAGTGTTGACTTCATAATCACTCGGGCGTCGCAGCGACTCCGGTACTTTGGTGCTGAAGGAGAGGATGAGAACCGTAAAGCATCCATCTTTCACCATGTGATTGAAGATGTGGAGTAGCTTCGAAATCGTTGAGTTCATGCAAAACTGTGTAATCACAACGGACGTGTTCCTATAGACCATGGGCCGTAGACGTAGACGTACAAGCGATGTTCCTGAAAGAGCAGGAGAAACCAGAAACGCTGCTATCCTGGACGGAACAGCCAGAGCGAATCCACGGTTCGTGGTCTGTAGGAGATGAGCGTTCCATGGTGAATGGACCCTCTGTCCCCAAAGCCAGGGGGAGATCTGCAGTGGAACAAACACCTTCAGTGATGATGAGCCACAGCTTTGCAGCAGAGCATTTAAAACGTCCGCCAAAGAGTGTGGAGTAGATCTGGAGGAGTTCTGTAAAGATGGTGACGTCTCTTATGATTGTAAGGCAGATTGCTGCCAAAGTCTAATGTACAGGAGCGCTCCACTGGAAACTGGCTTGTGGAACAACCTAGGGCTGGGCGATATGAAGCAAAAAATATATCTTGATATATTTTGCTATATCTCGATATACGATATATCTCGATATCGACAGGATTTAACCCCCAAAAAAAAAAAAAAAAAAACTACTGCAAAAACAAATATTACAAATTTCAAAGTCGTTTTTATTGACGCTCAGAGGTGCTTCTGCAAATTTTCTTTCAGAAATCCTTGTATACATATTATAAAACAATAAAGAAGTACATATTGCCTTTTCTTTCAAAAATAAAACAACTAAAAAACAGGCAGTGCATAGGAACAAAGTGCTCCTGTAACATTTAGGATATAAACAAAATCCCTGATAACATAAATAATAATTTAACTGTAAAATAATACACATTGCCTTCTTTTCATTCAAAAATAAAACAACTCAAGCTCATCTTTGCAGGACCTCTGTTGTAAGTAACCTTTTCCAATTCAGCAGCAAGCCGCGCTCTCTCTGTAGTGTACAGTCGCGGGAGTTCCTGTCTCGAAAAGTAATGTCGACTGGGTAAACTGTATCTGACTGGGATCAAGTGTTTTTAGCATACGTTTAAAGCCACGTTGTTCAACGACGGATATGGGTGCCATGTCCACCGCTATGTGAAATGCCACGCACTCTGTGATGCTACAAAACCTTGCGCTCTGTCTTTCATATTCTACACTCTGCGTTATAGAATTGTGGAGATTAGTTGAGCTTTGGTTGGCAGCAACTTTCACGGCATTCACGGCAGTAGACATCTGTCTGTTCGTCTGACGACTTAAAACCAAAGTATTTCCATATAATGGAGCCAGCTGTTCTTTTTTTGCAACAAGTAGCCTCCGGGCTAGTTGCGGGCGCCGCCATGTTGAATGAGACGACAGGAGGGGAGGGGGAACAAAAGCAAGGAGGCGCGGACGAGCGCAGCACAGAGAAGGCACACAAGCAAAGTGGCGAAAATTAAAAATAAGACATTATATCGATATATACGATATGCCAGAATTCATATCGAGTTTAAAAAATATCTCGATATATTTTAAATATCGAGATATCGCCCACCCCTAGAACAACCTTCCTATTCTTCAGGATCTGGTAGTGCCTTCAGGAGTCAACAACTTAAAGTAACAGAACTGTGACTAGAAAATAAAACGGAACCCTTTCCCCGGAGCTCTCACTGTTGTTTATAGTAGTGTTTTTCACCAGCAGCGTCTGTGTTTCCTCAGATCTCCAGGGATGAAGCCATCAGTCAGATCCGACTGGAGGCCGAGGTGAAGATCCGAGGTGTGTTCCTTTACTTGTGTGAAACTGTGAGGTTCCGGGAGGTTCTTGTGTGACTGACTGTTGTTTGTTCAGAAATGTTTCCGCAGAAAGAGGTGTTTGAGGTCAATGAGGCCTTCAGCAGCGTCTGCAGAGAGGTCTTCAGGAACCTGGTGCTGCAGGACTCCAAGCGGTAAATCAGTGCTTGTTATTGATCCGATTCGTTATTGAAAGTTCTTGCTTTGCCAAACTGCTGTTCTGGCAAAACCTGTTGGTGTGAAACCCAGATTCACCACTTGCCGAATTTGAGTGAAGTGAAGTTTCCTTGTTACGATCGACAAAGCTGAGCATCCGCAATGAGGGTCCGACAGACAGGTGTGTGTGTGTGTGTGTGTGTGTGTGTGTGTGTGTGTGTGTGTGTGTGTGTGTGTGTGTGTGTGTGTGTGTCGTTGTTAGGTGTGACGGTCGTGACCTGACGTCTCTGCGCCACATTGTCTGCGAGGCAGACCTATTCAAGCCCCTGCACGGCTCGGCGCTCTTCCAGAGGGGCCAGACGCAGGTCCGAGCTCCCACGAGCACCCAGCTGCTCTTCTCACGGCTGCTGACGCACAGGTTCATGCTGCTCCCTCTCTCTGTGTCCTGCAGGTGCTGTCCTCGGTGACCTTCGACTCTCTGGAGTCCAGCATGAAGCAGGACGTGATCACCACAGCGCTCAGGTGAGTCCACCGCTGTAACCAGAGCTACCGTCGCTAGCAGAGAAGAACCCTGAGACGTGTAAGCTAGAGACCGTCCGTCTGGGAACGCAGAACCCCTTGTATCGCCCTGAGAGGATTCGGCCTGTGCAGAACACACAGTGAGCAGCACCTCGCTGAAGATCTGATGGTTCTCTCTGTTTCTCTTCCAGCGGAGTGAAAGACAAGAACTTCATGCTTCACTATGAGGTGAGTCTCTTTCTTCTCTCCGATTGTACCGTCATCCCTCGCTCACTTCTGTGTTTTCTTTCAGTTTCCTCCGTTTGCTACCAATGAGATCGGGAGAGTTGGAGGAGCAAAACGCCGCGAGCTGGGACACGGTCAGATTACTAACAAGCAGTTCTTTTCCAACAGCTCCTCCTTGTGGAACACATGAGTTTTACACCAGAGCTGCAGGGCCTAAGGGCTTTTCAAGCGGTTCTGGCTGTAGACAGAATGCATGACTTGCACTAAAAACAAGCGCTTCCTCCGGGTTTAATGTTTGTCAAATGAAAATGTCGCTAGCAGATCGAAGTCCCCAAACTTGATTTTGGGTCAAAGTTAAGTCCGTCCAACTGAGAAAAGATCTGAAGGAAACTGCGTCCGCTGTTCAGAACACTCCAGTCCCTGTTTCTGTTTCTGGCTCTGCCTGGAGTAGAGATCGACCGATACTGGTTTTCTACAGCCGATGTTTAGAGGTCCGGGTCAGCCGACAACAAACGCCGTCGTTTATTAAAAAGTGACCTGAACTGTTTAACTGCACAAAGTAAATTACAGCAACTTAAACAAAGTAAAAATAAATCAAACTGAAATATAAAAAAATATAATGATTAACTATAAAAATTACACCAGTAGTGGCAAAAAAAACTTGTAACATTTCTCTGAACGTTCTCAGTACTCCCAGTTACGGAACGGCAGGATGTCATGCAGTAAACGCAACTGTTCTCCTGTGAGACGGCTCCTCTTGCACACTGAGGCGCTCAGACGCTCATGGCGCATTGGTGCGCGCACACACACACACACACACACACGTTTGGCTCACTGTTGCTTGTTTCTAGCTGAATAGACTGAACTTCATTGGCTATGCTAGCTTAGCTAACGGTAGTGATGCAGGTTCAATGCTATTTGCTTTTATCTTTCACTACGTGAAGCATTTCTTCATAGTTTACCAGTGAAATATAGTGAATAGATTGTGACAAAGTTGATTATTTTCTCTAATGTACTGAGATAAACATTAGACTTTCATATATTTCAGATTCATTTACACACAACTGAAGTAGTTCAAGCCTTTTGTCGTTTAAATATAGATGATTTTGGCATACAGCTCATGAAAACCCCAAAATTCTCAAAATAAATTAGCGTATCATGGAAAGGTTCTCTAAACGAGCCTCAACTCTAACCGAATCAACTAATTAACACTGAACACCTGCAAAAGATTCCCGAGCCTTTTAAAAAACCCCAGCCTGGTTTATTTACTCAAAACCACAATCATGGGTAAGACTGGTCTCCAAAAGAACATCACTGACACCCTCAAGCAGGAGGGTAAGACACAAAAGACTTAAAAGACACAAAACACATAAGACTGCTGAAAAGCTTTATGGAGTTGAAGATTTAGTTTCAGCACGACCTGGCACCTCCTCACGGTGCCAAAACCACTAGTAAATGGTTTCCAGACCATGGTGTTACTGGTGCTCAACTCTCCTGAACTGAACCCCAGAGAGAATCTGTGGGATATTGTGAAGAGAAAGTTGAGGGACGCGAGACTCTGGAGGAGCTTACAGCTGCTATAGAAGCATCCAGGGCCTCCATAACACCTCAGCAGTGCCACGGGTGGATCACCTCCATGCCACTCCGCATTCAAGCAGTCATTTCTGCAAAAGGATTCCCGAGCAAATATTGAGCGTAGAACTGAACAGAATTATTTCATGTTTTTTTTCCTATTAAAAACACTTTTCTTTTATTGGTCGGATGAAATATGCTAATTATTTGACATTTAGGAATTTTGGGTTTTCATGAGCATGGTGGCGCAGTGGGTAGCACTGTGGCCTTCCAGTCAGAAGGTTGTTGGTTCGAGGCTCGCTGGTGACCTTTCTGGAAGGAGTTTGCATGTTCTCCCTGTGCTTACGGGGGTTTCCTCCGGGTTTCTTTCTGTTTCCCCCACAATCCCAAAAACATGTGGTTAGGTTAATTGAATAATCTAAATTTACATTTATGTATTTAGCAGACGCTTTTATCCAAAGCGACTTACATTGGGAGTAAACATCAAGCAGTTTGGTACAAAGTGGATGGATCAGTAGACATACACATAGAACACATTCGGGCTAGTACAGATCAAAACAGTGCTTCAGAGTTTTTGTTTTTTTTAGTTAGTTACGTTAGTAAGTAAGTACGTTAAGTTAGTAAGTGCTCTCGTAAATTCCCCTTAGGTCTGAGTGTGTGTTGCCCTGCGATGGACTGGCGTACCCCGCCTCTCGCCCAATGTCAGCTGGAGACCACTGTGACCTCAACAGGGAATAAGTGAAAATGAATGAACGAATATGAGCTGTATGCCAATATCATCAATATTAAAATAATAAAGGCTCGAACTACTTCAGTTGTGTGTAAAAGAATCTGAAATATACGAAAGTAAAGTTTGTTAGTACATTACAGAAAATAATTAACCATCACAATATGCAATTTTTTTAAGAAGGACTTGTATATGGCCATAGGACTTTGACATATCACATTTAAAGCCATACCTAATCTCCCAGGACTATTGTTGAATCTTCTTTTGGCTTGACCAGCAGCAGTTGTTCCGGCAACACAATGCTGAGGCATTCCAAAGTGTGCCGTTATTCTTCAAATCCTGTCTAGGTACTGTCCTCTCTGTTCTAAATAAAGGCTAAAAGGCCAAAAATATTTTTTACAACAACAAAAAAATCCCTTCATCGGTGTGTACTACTTTCAGAGAACAGCCTCCAACCAGAGTAGAAAGAGAAGTGGGAGCCCCCTCTGCATAACTGAGCAAGAAGATAAGTACCGTAGAGTCTCTAGCTTGAAATGTAGACGCCTCACAGCTCCTCAAGGTGCAGCTTCATTAAACAGTATCCGCCAAACACCAGTGTCGACATCTACAGTGAAGAGGAGACTCAGGGATGCTGGTCGTCAGGGCAAAGAAAAAGTCGTATCTGACACTGACCAATAAAAGAAAGATTACTACGGCAAAACAACACAGACATTGGATAGAGGAAGATTGAAAAAAGTGTTCTGGACAGAGGAATCAAAGTCTGATGTGTTTGGATCACACAGAAGAACATTTGTGCTGGAATGCTGCATGACATCTTCGCTCAAGCAAGCTGGGGGTAAAGGGATGGTCTGGAGATGCTTTGGTGCTGGTAAGGTGGGAGACTTGTTCAGGGTGAAAGGGATTTTGTATAAGGAGCGCTATCATTCCATTTTGGCATGCTGTCCCCTGTGGACGGTGCTTGATTGGAGACAATTTCATCCTGCAGCAGGACAATGACCCAAAGCACACGTCCAAACTGTCCAAGAATATTTAGAGAAGAAACAGCAGCTGCTCTTCCATCTGTAATGGAGTCACCAGATCTAAAGCCCGTTGAACTGTTGGGGAGCAGCTTGACCGTATGGTATGCAGGAAGTGCCGTCCAGCCAATCCGACCTGTGGGAGGAGCTTCTAGAAGCATGGGGTAAAATTTCTCCAGATTACCTCAAAAAATTACCAACTAGAAGCCAAAGGTCTGCAATGCTGTAACTGCTGCAAACGGAGGATTCTTTGACGAAAGCAAAGCTTGAAGGAAAACGTTATTAATATACTGAACAGCGTTTGAGGCATGTAGCGAAGCAGGAGGTTGAATGTTCATGAGGTTGGTTCTGGATGTTGTGTTGCAGGAGCGCTGGCAGAGAAAGCTCTGCGGCCAGTTGTCCCTTCCAACTTCCCCTTCACCATTAGGGTGACGTCTGAGGTGCTGGAGTCCAATGGTCTGTTTCTCTCCCTCACACAAACTCATCCGCTCCAGAGCAAGCTCCTCATGTTCTCTCTCTGTGTGTGTGTGTGTGTGCGCGTGTGTGCAGGCTCGTCGTCGATGGCCTCGGTGTGTGGAGGCAGTATGGCACTCATGGATGCAGGTGTGCAGCTCCATTGATCAGAAACTCCGTCTCTGTGGAGCCCTGAAGGCCAGCACTGGGGTTCAAGAGCAGGTTCACCAAAAGCTCCTTCATGCGGGGTGTGTGTGTGTGTGTTTCAGGAGTGCCCATCTCCTCGCCTGTGGCAGGAGTCGCCATCGGCCTGATCTCTGAGCCCAGTCCTGAGAATCCCTCAGAGATCGTGAACTACCAGCTGCTGACGGACATTCTGGTACGTCCTCTGGAGACGCGCTCTTTGAGCTTCTGATGGAGGGAGTGTCGATCTGTTAGTGGTGTGTTTCTTGAGTCGTGTTCTTCTCCGCTTCAAGGGAATAGAAGACTACAATGGAGACATGGACTTCAAGATAGCAGGCACCAGTAAAGGCATCACGGCTCTTCAGGTAAAGCCGTCTCTCGCTCGCTCTCTCTCTCTCTCTCTGAGCCTGTCTGTGATGTGCTCTTCAGGCTGACGTTAAAATCCCAGGAATTCCTCTGAAGATCGTTATGGAGGCCATTCAGCGGGGCACAGGTGAATCTCCTGCAGGATCTCACTGGTCGCTCTCTGAGAGTGACGTCACTCACTTTTTGTGTTCTTTTAGTGGCCAAGCGGGAGATCTTGGGCATCATGAACAAATGCATCGCCAAACCCAGGAGTTCCGTGAAGAAAAACGGCCCCGTCACTGGTACAGTGGATTCCTTCTCTCACTCTGAGTGCTTGAGTTCCCTCAGGAACTGGTGCGGAACGAGTCCCTCAGCAGAGCGGGGAGCTAGGTTTAATGCAGATGCATTCGCTGAATTAATTAGAAGATTCAGATTTTATTCGTCACATATACATACGGAGTACGTCGTGCAGTGAAATGTATTGTATTCTTGTCTTACTGTGACTGACTTTCATTCCTCTTCTTTCTAAAGCTGACCTCCAACTTTCCAGGTGTTCCTCCACCTGCTCTCTGCTCTCACTACAAATCACAAAGTCATCTGCAAACATCATTGTCCACGGAGATTCCTGCCTGACCTCATCTGTCAACCTGTCCATCACCATAGCAAATAAGAAGGGACTCAAAGCTGATCCTTGATGTAGCCCCACCTCCACTTTGAACTCCTTTGTCTGACCTACAGCACATCTCACTGCTGTCTTACTTCTCTCATACATATCCTGAACTACTCTGACGTACTTCTCTGCCACTCCTGACCTCCTCATACAGGACCATAGCTCCTCTCTCGGCACCCTGTCATACGCTTTTTCTAAATCCACAAAGACGCAGTGCAGCTCCTTCTGACCATCTCTGTACTTCTCCATTAACATTCTCAGAGCAAAAATTGCATCAGTAGTGCTCTTCCTGGGCATGAAGCCATACTGCTGCTCACAAATATCCACTTCTCTTCTTAGCCTAGCTTCCACTACTCTTTCCCAGAGTTTCATTGTGTGGCTCATCAACTTTATGCCTCTGTAGTTGTTACAACTCTGCACATCACCCTTGTTCTTAAAGATTGGCACTAGGACACTTCTCCTCCATTCCTCAGGCATCTTCTCACTCTCACTAACCTAGACAGGAACTCCACTGCTTCCTCTCCTAGATACTTCCACACCTCCACAGGTTTATCATCTGAACCAACAGCCTTTCCCTCTCATTCTCTTCATTCATCAACATTCCTCACAAACACTTCCTTCAGGATCACTCCTACCCCATTTCTCTTCCTATCCACACCATAGTAAAACAGTTTGTATCCCCCTCCAATACTACGCGCTTTGCTACCCTTCCACCTGGTCTCCTGCACGCACAGAATATCTACCTTCCTTCTCTCCATCATGTCCGCCAGCTCTCTACCCTTCCCTGTCATTGTACCAACGTTAAGAGTCCCTATTCTCAGATCTATACTCCTGCCTTTCCTCTTCTCTCTCTGTCTACGAATCCTTCTCCCTCCTTTCCTTCTTCAACCAACAGCAGTCCAATTTCAACAGCAGCGTTTTTAACCCGGGCCTCGACCGATCCGGTATGAAAATCGATTTGGTCACTCGCATATTTGGCTTTTGGCATTTTTTACGCCGGATGCCCTTCCTGACGCAACCCTCTCAATTTATCCGTGCTTGGTACCGGCACAGAAGTCCCTGGCTTGCAACCCCTGTGGCTAGATTATGTATGAGATAAAATAAAGTTCAAAAGTGCAAAATATAATATGAATGAAATAATTACAAAATGCAGGAGATGCAGGCAGCAGAGCGGGATCTCAGAGCATCGCGGATGGTTTTATCCAGGGCTTCTGGTTGGGAAACATCTTGATTGTTTTTTTTTCAACTGTATCATCTGTTAGTTTCCCGATAAATCCCACAACCGCTTCTGTATACGTGCTGATGTCATCAGAGCTGCGCCTGAACATATCCCAGTCTGCATCATCAATTGGGTTCTTCAGAGCGCCTTCTGATTGGTCTGTGTAGCGTGAGATTTCCAGTGGAATTTAGGGACTCGTGCAAGTCCCATATGGCAGTGTCTGTGTCCGCTTGAGGTGGAATATAAACGGCACTGATTATGACCGAGCTGAATTCCCGAGGTAGATAAAAAGGGCGACATTTGATTGTCAGAAGTTCTAGATTCTGTGCGCAGGAGCACGCGAGAGGAGCAATGCTTGCGCTATCGCACCAGTGGATGTTCATCATCAGACACACACCACCTCCCCTTGACTTTCCCGACTCCACAGTTCTGTCCATGCGGTGTATCGAGAGACTCGGCCGGCTGGATGGCATGGTCCGGTATCACTGGGTTTAGCCATATCTCGGTGAAGCAGTCCCGAATGTCCCTCTGGAACATGACCCCTGCCCTAAGGTCGTCGACCTTGTTTTCCAGAGACTGGACATTTACTAACAGGATGCTCGGTAAGGGACCGAGGTGAGTGCGCGCTCTCAGCCTATTCCTGACGCCGTGTTGTTTTCCTTGTGGACGCCGGTACGGGTCACGTCCTTTGTTATTCGTCAGGATGTTGCTCGGCCATCATGGGTCCGGGGTTAAAAACGGTGAAAGGTGAGTACATTGTGCCTTTATCATATGTGATGATGTCCATCTTGCAGAAAGAAAGTGGTCTAAGAGCAAGAAAAATAAACAAAGTAAGATGAATGAATATTTTATCTGTGACTGCGAGCGAGTGACGGTTCTGCTGCTCTCCGAGGGTTCTGTGACTTGAGTAAATGTCAGACGACTCAAGCTGTGCTCTCTCCTCAGAGAAGATCAGCGTTCCTGTGTCACGGCGAGCTGTCTTCATCGGCCCGGCTGGGCTCAATCTGCGCCGGCTGCAGGCTCAGACAGGTCAGAGTTTATCTCCTCGGGTTCTGCCTCACGTTCCCCTCAGATCCTTACCCTGACTGAAGGAGGGTCTGCTGTTGTTTGCAGGTGTGACAATCACCCAGGAGAATGAAGAGACGTTCACAGTGTTCGCTCCGACGCCGGCCGCCATGAGCGAAGCCCAAGAGATCATCAAGGACATCTGCAAGGATGATGTACGTGTGTTTCAGGAGGAGAAAGGATTGGTTATCAGTCACCTAGATGTTTTTAAGAGAAGTGTTGGTTTTGTTGTTTGTGTTCGTCTGATGTTCTCGGTTTGATGGTGGTCTGGATCGTTGAGGATCTGCACGTCTGAAGACCGTTGTGATTCTTTCGTATTTCTGTCATTGAGGTTCATTCACGGTTGGTTTGATCTGCAGCAGGAGCAGCAGCTGGAGTTTGGCGCCATCTACAGTGCCACCATCGTGGAGATCAGGTGATCACCAGGCACCCGCTTCATGAAGGAGCGTCGCTGGGCCCCAATCTTAAGAAAGCCAATAAATCGTAGCAGTGCAAGCGACAGTGCTGAGCGCAGTGAAGGCTTCTATAAGAACTGCTGTAATTGACGCCATTGATAATGGAATGTTCACATATGTTACTGGGTCTGGCGACGCCTCGCGGATATTTCACCGTCTCCGAGGCTCAGGCTAATGTTTCTACGATTGTTCCCCAGGGACAACGGAGTTTTGGTGAAGCTTTATACGAACATGACCCCCGTGCTGCTGCACAACTCACAGCTGGACCACAGACGGGTGAGCACACGCACACACGCGCACAAACCCATCAGGAACGGAACACACAGAGTCTTGTTCTCTTCAACTCACCGAAACAGAATGAAGAAGAATTTTTATTGAACTGTTTGTTCTGCAGATCATGCATCCCAGCGCTCTGGGGCTTGAGGTTGGTCAGCAGATCCAGGTATGGGCCAATCCACAGCCAGTTGTGTGTCCTGGGGGTGGGGTCTGTTCAGGAAGAGTATGTTCAGCTCGTGTGTTTGTGTGTTTTGTGTTCGCGCAGGTGAAGTACTTTGGCCGGGACCCTGTGGACGGGCGGATGAGACTTTCTAGAAAGATCCTTCATTCTCCTGTTGACGGGATAATGAAGAACATCAAGGAAGAAGAGAGCATCTCTGTGATCAGCAACTCGCCGTAGCGAGGGAGACAGATGCTCCGTTTGGAATAAAACTGTTTTAAAGAGAGCCGTCGCTGTGTTTGTGTTTCTGAGCTCTTGATGGATAATGAAATTATACAGATGTTTGTCTGCGGTGGTTCTGGAAGTCTGATGATGATGATCTGATTTTTTTTTCTGATGTATAATTCATGAAGGCTGATGTGTGTTCAGCGTTTCTGTTATTTGAAGTTTTGGGTTTATTTTATTTCAGTCAGTGATATTTGGGTTGTTGTGTGACGTCATGTGCTCGCGGTCCTCCCTGACGCTCTTCTGAATCCTCCTGATGTCCTGACATCTTCAGCTGCCAGCACCAGGGGTCACCGGAGAGCCGTCTGTTCCTTTATTCGGAGAGCGGTGTTCTGGGTCTCCGCGTGCGCCATCGGAAGGCAGCGGGGACGGTGTAAGACCCCCCCCCCTCTCTCTCTCTCTCTCTCTGCGGAAGTGCATCCCTCCCTCCCTCGCTAGGCATCGGGTGCGCGCTGCACTCGGACAGGCGGCGCTTTGTTCCAGGCGCGCGCACGCACGACCGTTCGCTTTCCGCCGCGTCGACCGGGAAACGGGTGGTTTCTGTTCGGTAACAGCAGCTCGCCCTGCACCGTGGCCTCGAGTCACGGTGATCTCGCGGACGAAATGAACACATCCTAAACGCCCGTGATCGCAGCGAGCCGCCACCGCTCCCGGTGAAGATGGAACCGGAGGATTTCACGCCTTTGTTAGAGGAGTTCCTGCTCTCGCCGCTCGTGTGCTGGGTGAGAGAGAGAGAGAGAGAGAGAGAGAGGGGGGGGGGGGGTATCTGTAGCGGGTGTGAGCGTCAGGGCGAGGAGCTGCTGGACTCCTGCATCTCTTGAAGCTCAGGTCCAGCTGAAGCTCTGACTCCACTGGTGGTGGGCTCCCGGAGAAGCCATCACCGTTCCCGTTTTACTGACTCTGGAAACAGGATGTGGCCTCACGCAGATGATGGGAATGATAAATGAAAGAAAGCGGATTTATCTCTTGATTCCCATATCTGCGGAGTGGGAGCGGACCTCCTGGAAAGCCAGGTTTCAGTTCGCTCTTCTGTGTGCGTTCGAACGATCACCCTCAGGAGCTTGAGGTGCATCTGGAAATGTTTCTCAGCTAACCCAAACTTTAATTACATTTGCGTTTCAAGCAGCGAACGCATGTGGTCAGTTCTTGCTTCCCCTGGGCTTCGAAGCACAATCTCTGTGTCGCTTGCGCAGTGCTCTACCTTCATTAGAGCTTCATGATATCATTATGGTTCTTCAAATTCCTTTACGTTCACTTAAAATTCATCTCTGACCAATCACAACCCTATAGTGACGTGCATCCATGATGCTTTCTACCCAATTTGGGCCTCCGACCCCTTGATCAGAAACCTGCAGAACACTATGTCCATAGTTTGTAGAGCATCTACGATCTGCAGCCTTCGTACATACTTTTGTTGATGATCCGCTCGCTCTGCAGCTGTTCCTGGGCAGGTTCAGATATTAATCCAGTTTCTACAGCTCAAGAACAAACACCACTTTGCTTCACTGTAGGCAGCGATTCGCCTTCCAGAAGTTTTCATCTACACCCCCCCCCCCCCATCCATCACACTCTAGTGCTATGGGGAGTATTTGCTTTCTGGATGGTTCTCTTCTCCAAAGAGGAACACTGGAGCTCTGTCAGAAGGACCATTGAGCGGTTCTTGGTCACCTCGCTGACTATGATCCTTCTCCTAAATGGTTTGGTTTAGGTTCTGGCCAGCTCTAGGAAGAGTCCTGGTGGATGTCTCCAGGTTTGTTTTGTTCTCTGACTTGTTTTCTCAGCAGTGACCTTATCTTCTACACAGCTATGAGACTTTCCAAATCATGCCTCAACTGAATTTACCACAGAATGATTTTGTAGAAACAGGGTCATTGTGGGCTTCAGCTCCGTGGAGACCCTAGGGTCTGAGAAGTGACCCATGTGCCGTGTTTCTGATCCGCTTGGCCAAAAACTACCAAATCACCTCCTGTTCTTCTCCAGACATCAGGAGAAGCGACAAACATGAACGGTCCGGTAATCACGAGAGGAGCTCAGAGAAGAAAAGACCTTCCAGCTGTTCCAGATTCCATCCAGAGGGTTTTTGGAACTTCAGAGTTCTGGATCATCTGTAGAGGTTTGATGGCACCAGAAGAAAGTCCATCGAGAAGAGCATTGCAGCAATTGAGTCTAGATCAGATCAGACAGGACCAGACCAGACCTGAACTAGAAGCTGAGATGAAAGCTCTGCTAGAAGGTGTCAGATCTATATCTGAGGAAACATCTAGAGTGTGTATGTTTCGTGCAGGTCCGGACTCTCTCTCCTCTGGCGGATGGATGCCCTCGCTCTCAGTTCCTGACTCTGGTGGATGGAGTGTTCCTCAGTGATGTCATGATGGAGATGTGAGTAACTGTCTTTCTCTCTCCTCAGAAAGGGTGAGCTGCTGGAGTCACATGGGCTGTGTCCCAATCCAGAAGTGTGCATCCTCCCGAGTGCGTATGTTAAGGCCACTTATGTCACAACGGTGTACCAAGGCCGCCTCATTTTGGCAAAACTCGAAGGGTTCTTAAAATGCACCCCTTAAATGCTGGTAGTGATGGGTGAATTGTAAAACATATTTTTATTGTAAACATTAACGCACGCAAAGTTTTGGTGGATGTCTTTATGTTTTTTGAAGTAGACGAAGGAGTTTATAAAACTCATGAAAACAGAATGAAGCTAGAACAACATACTGGTTACACACAACATAAAATAGAAAATAAAGAATAGAATTAAAGATAAACCCTTGAAAATAAATTAAAGGGGGGGGGGGTGTTATATGTTTTTCAGGCATATAGTCGTTTTACAGCACACTCATGTACCAGTTTTACCTACAGTTGGATTGTGATCGCTGTATTCGTCAGAAACAACCTCGTAGAAATTTGACTTGGGATCTTGGCTGCGCGTAACGCTCTGATATTCACCTGTGTCTTTAAGAGCCCCCTCCTTCTTTCCCAAACGCCCCCTTCAGTGCGTCATACTCCATGCGCGCTGCCACCGTTTGTTTTCATTTTCCAAGCGCCACTACATTTTCATAGTAAAAACATTAAAATCGTGTTTATGCAAAATGACAAAGGAGGATATTGTAAAAGTCTATGACCACGATCCTACGTCGGACCCAGAAAGTGAAGGAGATTCAAGGATTACTCAAATATGCATGAATGATTCCAAGTCACGTCAGCGACTGACATTATAACACAACATGAAGCTCAATAAAGTAGATTTTACGTAATACCCCCCCCCCCCCAAACAATGAAAGAACTTAACAGTGATCTTACAAATTTATTTATTATACACAAAACATAAATATAAAAGAATCACTTAAAGAAAATATTAATGATACAAGAACCTTTCATTCATTCATTCCGGGATCCAAACTGCTGATCCAGCTGGTGGCGCTAATGCGTCCCTTTTACCGAGGGTCAATGCAGCCTTCGGAGGATCCTCCCAAGCCGCAGCCTTAAAGGCTGAGTAGGAAGAACACTCCGGAGGCTTTTAGGACCTGGATTGGGACACAGCCATGGAGTGAGAGAAAGAGTGGTGGGTGGGGGTGGTGGTTCAGCTGCTGCAGACACTGCCAAAGCCCCCAACCCCCCCCCCCCCCAATGGCACAAGCGGCTGATTGTTGAGTGTCCGTGGCTCAGTGCAGGTGTGTTCATCATCTGTCTGTCCATCCGTCTGTGAGACTCTCTCATGTTCTGTCTTTTATTTCCCTCTCTCTCTTCCTCCCTGTCCGTCATTCTTACTCTCTTATTCTTTCTTTCTCACGCTCCTTCACCCCCCCCATCTCTCTTGTTGACCAATAGACTAGTGTTCATCTCCCTGCTGTTAATGACATTAGTGTGTGTGTGATTACTGTTGACCATATGCTCCTCACACTCCGCAGCATGTACACACACAAACACACAAACACACACACACACACACAGACACAGCTGTCACTCAGATCTCTCTCTCTCTCTTTCTCTCTCTCTCGTTTAACCTGATAGATGCAGTCTATAGGAAGTGTAGTGATGGCTTCATTGGAATGTGTATGTTCTCTGTTCCCTGACAATACACATACACACAGCTAAGGCTCGTGCTAAATGTAGGTCACACACACACACACACACACACACGCACGCACGCGTGCCCTGGTCTCAGATGAAGCAGATGAAGTGTGACAGGAGCGGCGGGCGAGTGAGAATCACAGCTGAGAGCAGAGGTCACTGAGAGACTTGTGTGTCACACGAGTTGGAGGGAGGGAGGGAGGGAGGGAGGGCACTGTAAACACCTCTCTGTGCTGCGCTGCTCTGGCTGCAGGCTTGGGGATACTGGTCCCCAGCAGGGAACAGTGATGGGATGCTGAGGTGCTCATCTGAAGCTCTGTGTGTTCTTCTGCAGCTCTGGGAAGTGGAGTGTGGAGCGAGTGCAGAGGAGAGCCGTCAACGACTCCAGTCCAGAATGTCTGAGGATCCAGAACCTGTGTCGTCTCACTCACAAGATACGAACCTTCTACCAGGTACAGCTCCTCCCCCTCTGTGCATTCCTCTCATATCTGTGGCGCTGGTAACTATTGGCGTGTCGCTTCACGTTGAAGGATCTCTGTGCACGAGTTTGAATCTGCTGCCGGTGCTCAACACCCCCCCCCCTTCTCTCTGCTGCATGTAAACCCTGACAAGGCTAATTAGCATCTGAGCTGAGCACGATGTTGTCCTCCTGAAGCCCAGCTGTTGGTTCCCTCGTCTGTGGCTCCTAACGCTCCATGAGTCGGTCCTGGAGAAGAACCTTCCTCCTGATGCACTGTGGTGGAAACCCCATGATGTCAGGGACTCGTGACCTCCTGATCCCCATCTCCTGATCCATCTCAAGTGGCTCTTTTAATGACGAGATATTCGTCTCCTGAACAGGGTTTTCCCGAGGTTCTCGGAGACCGGCTTTAACTCACAAGCGTTCTCGAAACATAACCAGTAGCGGTAGAGACGTGTGCCGTGTCCCAGCAGCAGTGCCCCTCTCCGACACGCTTTCTTCTTGGTCTGATGCACTCTAGAACTGAAGCGGCTCATGATGAAAGTGTGTCTGACAAACCTCGAGCGATTGTTAAAATGTAATTAAACTCAATTTAGTTTCCATCGAGCGTGAGCACAGTGAGGTTTCATCCAGACCAGTGACGCAAGAGCTGTGGCTTATTATTATTACTATTATTATTATTACTATTATTATTATTATTATTACTACTACTATTATTATTATTATTACTATTATTATTACTATTATTACTATTATTATTATTACTATTATTATTATTATTATTATTATTACTATTATTATTATTATTATTACTATTATTATTATTGCTATTATTACTATTATTATTACTATTATTATTATTATTATTACTATTATTATTATTATTACTATTATTATTATTATTATTACTATTATTATTACTACAGATGTACTTGGTTGGAGTTGGTGAGTGACTGCGGCAGGAACAAATGCGCTTTTCACGGTTTGGTTTGGCTGCAGGTGATGCATGACCATCCCTCACGTGTGCAGCTCCTGACGGAAGGATTTTTTCCTTTGTGTGTAACAGGAAATGCTGCAGCAGTTGGTGGTGATGTCACTTCCTGATGTGCTGGTGCTGGGCCAGTCTCCTCTAACAGGTATCCCATCCTCTC
>SRMA01026728.1:545455-550455 GCA_007224835.1 Danionella cerebrum | reverse complement strand
GACATGGAGACGGTAGGAACACAGAGATGGTGCCTCAGAGTCGCTCCAATCATTGAACTGCTCCTCTAATCTTCCCGACGCCAGCTGTAACGTCACACTGAACGTATGTTTCAGGAGCGGGATGCAGAACGGCGGCGCATGGAAGAACTCCTGGAGGAGAACCTGGCTCTGGAGATCTCTCAAAAACAGAGCATGGATGAGTCTCTTCACCTGAACTGGGAACTGGAGCAGCTCTCCAGAGGAGCCTCAGAGAGCAATCAGGGTAACAGAAGCTCTTCCAGATAACCAGGAGCTGCTGGAGAGGTCTGTAATCCACTGGAACCTTCACACCAGGCGTCAAGCAAGTGGTTGGACCCTTCGGAGTTCCTGAAAGAACTCTTCTCGCCAATGTGAAGGGGCTTCTGGCAGGTGGTTCCAGAATTGTTGGAAAAGGACTGCCTCCTTCACACATTGCTGAGGTTTCGAAGAGAAGCTTGAAGCCTCATGGAGGTCCTGCTCTGCTGTGCCACCGGCCCGGCTGGTGGTTTCAAGTCCTGCTTCAACCTCTCGTGTGAATCTTTGATTTCGAGCTCTTTCAAAAGATGAAAAACATGTGGAGCATCTTGTACTGACGGGTCCCCAGCGTCTGGTGTGAACGTTCCATGAGACAAACAGTCCTCGACATTCCATCCCTCCGTCCTTCTATTATTCCCTTCTATCTGTTCTGTCCTAGTACATCCATCCAATCCTAAACCTTTTCACCTTCTCTCCATCCATCCATCCATCCATCCATGTTCAGATTCTCGTTTACCGATGCATTCAGTGAGCAGAAGAGTTTTCTAGCCTCCTCCACTTCTTCCAGCGAGCCACAGAGCAGAACGGATGGATGTCATGATCACATCTCCTACTCTTTCACTCCTTCAGCATCCCTTTCTTCCAATATTCAAGATTAGAAAGCACCACTTCGAAAGATTTACATTTACATTTATGTATTTAGCAGACACTTTTATCCAAAGTGACTTACATTGGGAGTAAACATCAAGCAGTTTGGTACAAAGTGGATTGATCAGAGACATACACATAGAACACTTTCAAGCTAGTACAGAAAATGAATTCAAATCAGTGCTTCAGAGGGTTTTTTAAAAAATTTTTTTTATTAAGTTAAGTTTTTAGTTGCTTTTTGAAGGTGTAAAGAGATTCAGCTTTCCGTAATGGGACAGCAATGGAATTCCACCAGCCAGGAACTGTGAAGGAGAAGGTCCTGGTGAGAGATTTTTTGCCGCTCTGAGATGGGACCACCAGACGCTGTTCATTTTCTGAGCAGAGGTGTCTGGAGGGGACATAGAGCTGGAGGAGTTTGTGTGAAGGTATGAAAAATGGCAGGAACAGTATGAGCATTGAAGTTCTGCTGTGGATGAGAATCCATATCTGTTCCAGTTCTTCTGTGCCAGAAGATTCACCTCAGATACAGACTATGATCCTCTCTGTCGCAGCTCTCCAAGAGCGTTCTGAAGTTCACTAGTAGAAGAGTGGGTTCTCTCTCTCGGTCACAACGGTGACACGTGATTAGTTTGACCTCTTCAGCTTTGAGCTGCTCTCAAAATGATTTGGACTCCTCCATCGCCAGAACATCACCCATGGTTCACATGTTTGCCAAAAGCTCAGTGAAGATGAGCTTTGAAGCTTCATACTCTGAAATCATGTGTGTACTTTCAGCATCCCAGAAGTCTTTGGGGCAGGAGGTGTGTGAGCAGAACTCCAGTCAGCTGCTGAAACTGGAGAAGGAGAACCAGAGGCTGAGGAGAACAGAGCAAGAGCTGAGGGAGCAGGTACTCGCACGCGTTAACTCTACTCGAGAGCTCTCTGTTTGGCTCTTGAAGCAAGCTGAAACTGATCCAGACAAAGATGGACGCAATTAAACCGAGCAGATTGATGTGCATCCAGATATCCCTGCTCCTCACACATTATTTCCCTTTCTTCCTCTTTCTTAGTTGTGCTCCCTGCAGCAGGAGATTCAGCATCTGAACAGCTTGTTCCACCAGCTTGGTCCGGGTGGTCAAGGGGACATTGAAAGCCGAGTCCGGGAGGTGGAGCTGGAGAACCAGGCTCTGCAAGAGTCCATTGCTGTGACTGGACGAGAGATGGAGCTCAAGCGGGAGATGGCTGAAAGGCTGGAGCGGGAGTCACTGCACCTGACTCAGGAGAGGGACTCTCTTCTGAGAAGGAGCACTGAGCTGGAGAGCCTCCATCACAGCCTGGAGAGGGAGAATAGTGAGCTCACGGAGGAGAACCTGGAGCTGAGGCGGAACCTGGAGGACCTGCGCCCTGCTGGAGTCAGGGTGCTTCAGCTAGAGCAAGAGAACAGCGAGCTGACTGAGGAACTGCGCAGGAGCCTAGAGCTCCAGAGGACCACCAGCAGGTAGGGCGAGGTCAATTGAGAAGGTTCAATGGATTCCGTGACCAGTGTTGCAGATGCAAACGAGTTTGGTGCAGGAGATCACGAGTTCCTCTGAGCTGAAGCCGCTAGAGCTTTAGAGTCCAGGACCGATCTGTGCATGGGGAAGGCGGGGTTTTCGGATTCAGGGAAAGCAGCATCTGAAATGTGGGGCACATGGCTAGCAGATACGTGGTTCCTGTATCAGTCACATCTATCGTCTGGCCTGGAGACCCTAGTCCTGAACTTCCCTCGTTGCCAGGTCATCTTGCTGCTGCAGCCCAGAGGAGCAAGAGTGTCTCCTGACCAGATGGGACTCAAATATCTCAAACGCTAACCAGCTCCATACCGTACCTCTGCTGCAGGAAGAGCGACCGTCTGGAGCGGAGCCTTCATAGCTTGGAGCAGGAGCGGCAGCGACTGGAGCGTGGCCTCGATACCTCACGGAGCCGGCTCCAGCAGAACCAGACCCAGCTGCAGGAGACTGAGGCTGAGATCCAGAGCCTCCAGGGCACCGTGGAAAAACTGCAGACCCAAATCAACAGCCTGGAGCCGCTGGCCGAGCAAAGCCGTGAGCTGGAGCGGGCCAGCAAACAGTTGGAGAGAGAGAACCAGCGGCTCCGACAGCAGGGCGAGACCCGCGAGGCTCGGATGGAGAAGGAGCAGATCCACATCGGGACACTGGAGCGGGAGAACCGGAGCCTGGTGAGGGAGCTGGAGGTGCTGAGGGAAGCTGGGGAGAAGCTGGTGGAGCTGGAGAGAGAGCACCGAGAGATGCAGAAGCAGACCTCGATCGACCGCAGGACACTCGCCGCGCTCCGGGAGGTATAAATAAATTCAATAACTCTGCCACTAGATGGCACCATTGCCTTTGTCACATGCCAAGCAAAAGGTCCGGGTGATGGTGCGTCACCTCGATGCTTATTACCCGCGAATATTCGGGAATATAGCCCTTATTATCGGGAATTCTGTCCCGAGTGAGATCTGCGTGTGTAGTCAGTTTTTAAAACTTAAATGAGAAAGGCACACTCCAATTACTTTTCATGTGAGGTGTCCTTGGGTGACTAGAAAGGCCCAGTAAATAAAATGTATTATTATTATTATCATCCCCCCAGCACCTCTCTCTGAAGTGAGCATACACTGATCGATCCGGCTTTTCTCTGCAGGAGCTCGTGGAAGAAAAGCTGAAGAGTCAGCAGATCAGCAACGAGCTGGAGAAGCTAAGTCAGGAGCTGGAGAAGATTGGTCTGGACAGAGAGCTCCTGGAGCAGCAGGAGAGCTCCGAGGACAGGTTCTGCTCATGCCAGACCTCTCAGCGAGGCGTCGTCTCTAGAGGTGTGTTTAGAGCTCTCCGTGTGTTTCAGGTTCAGGCTGCTGGAGAGTAAGCTGGAGGCCACCCTCAGATCCTCTGTGGAGATCAAGATGCAGAAGATCTCTGCTTTGGAGGCACGGCTACAAGAGTCCAGTAATCTCAACCAGCAGCTGCGGCAGGAGCTCAAGACGGTGAGGGTGTGGTGCCTCTTTGCTGCGGTCAGACGGTAAAAGCAAAACAGTTTAGCATCTGTGCTGTCCTGCAGGTGAAGAACAACTGCGAGGCTCTGCGGCAGCGGCAGGAGGAGGAGCAGCGTTCTTCTGCTCCCGACCGAGACTGCACGCAGAGTAAATGGGAGAAAGAGAGTCAGGAGACAACTAAAGAGCTGCTGAAGCTCAAAGACCGCCTCATTGAGGTGGAGAGACATGTACGTACGGCTGCCGCACCACACACGGCCTGCGATGCTCGGGAAGCTCCATGCATGTGTAACTCCTGTCTGTTCCCAGAATGCCACGCTCCAAGCTGAAGGGCAATGTGTGAACGTGCAGCTGCAGCAGATGCAGAACCAGAATGCTCACCTGCAGAGTCAGATCGAGGCTCTCCAGAGGCATACGGCATCTCTGCAGGAGAGCAACACCACAATGCAGGCACAGAGTGCACGCTTGCAGGTGATCTACCTTCAAACACTCGCCGATCTCTCCGGCCACACAGCACACGGTCACCCATGATTCCTGACGCCTCGCCATTTGAACCAGATCACGTTTGTTGTCGCATCAACAGCAGCGAGGGTGTAAGGGTACAAGCCTTGAGCGCAGACTCAACCTGTGATCGTTACACGTTTCAGTACAAAAATAGTTTCCAGGTGATCCCTGAAACACCACAGAGACCTCTTCCTCCCAATCACAGCCAGTCAGTACGAGAAGAACAGCTACTGCTGCTGCTGCTGCACTTTCTGTTTTGGCAGAAGGTGGATTTGCAGTGCACCATTCGAGCCCTCATCCTCCTCCTCCTCCTCCTCCTCATCATACCATGACGTCATGCCTTCTGCACAGAAAAGATTCAATATTAACAAACTAGTGTTATGGTGATGGCATTTCTGTTTCAAAAGAAAGGAGGGGCATGGTGCAAAAGCAAATCCAGTTGGTAGCTAGGTTAACTGGGTTCGCTGGTAGCTAGGATAACCAGGTTTGCTGGTAGCTAGGGTAACTGGGTTAGCTGGTAGCTAGGGTAACTGGGTTAGCTGGTAGCTAGGGTAACTGGGTTAGCTGGTAGCTA